>JANTOP010053219.1:0-23514 GCA_027564815.1 Symmerus nobilis | reverse complement strand
TTTGGTTGAAAGTTTTCGTCCAAATACTTAATTAGTTAAACTAAAAACCAATTTGAGGATTTTGAAAAAAAAATTTCTTCGGACGAGTTATGGATGGCTTTGAGAAATTCGATTATCCTTATCAACAATCTTCAGTTAATTTTCTGGCTTTTTTTAATCAACATTTTTGAATGGAATTTTTGGATGGGCCGAAATATTAAAAAATAATTGAGTAATTTGCTCAGCCAAATTCTCCCAAAAATAAAATATCTTTAGAAACAAAATAAAATTGTATTTAAATTATTTTAAAAATTCATTTTAATCTATTTTAAAATTTTAAAATTATATTATATTGCAGGAAATTATAAATGTTTCCATGAAAAGTAACCATCTCGCCGGTGTACAAATATATTGAATCTGATATCAAATCGGGGGGTAGGTTTTCTTGCATTGAAATTGGAAGCATTAATTATTTAGCTTTCTCGATTCCTTAAAGAATTTATCGAAAATTAATGATTTTTGGGTGACTCTCGTGAAAATTCTAAAACATCGATGGTTCGCGTTGATATTTTTTAATAATTTAATTTCATTTCCTTAAAATCAATATTTGACTGATAATGATTAAACTTGAATTAATGAATCTGCTAGGACAATCTGGTCCTAGTTCTGAATTATGAATTCTCTGATCATGATTTTTCTTTTCTGTCAAATTTCTTTTGTCATAAAATGTCCCCCATTCTTATTTTTCCTATTTCCTGGATATATTTTTCTAATTTTTACACCCGAGAGTTGAAAAATTCGAGGAAAAGTGGGATAAGTTTGGAAAAAATGGGGGTGTCCGAGAAAGGAGTCCTGAGAGTATGTGGAAAAAATCGAAAAAATACCTGAAAAACCTCTAAATATTGGAAAATTGCATATAAAATTCGAAAACCCTGGGAAAAATCTAAAAGATCAGAGAAACAGCGCTTACATTTTTTGGGAAATTGAGAAAAGTCTGAAAATGTTGAAAAAGTTTGAAAAATATCGGAGATAAATTTAAGAAAAATTAGGAAATTAACTAATTTGGAAAATTGGAAACTATCAAGCGCAAATACCTCGAATAAGCACCTGAAATGTCTGCTAAAATCGTAGGAATCGAAGAAAATTCAGGAAAAATTGAATAATCGACCGTTTTCTTGGGACAAGGAAAATTCTATTAATAACGTAGAATTTTTGTAATATAGTTGAGGAAAAAAATAAAAATTTTTAAATTAAACTTTTCATATAAAAGCTCCATAAAAACTTAAAAGCTCAATGAAAGCTTTAATTTCGGAACTCAATTCTTATCGTTTTGGAATCTATTTTTTAATCTAGATTACGACAAAATCATAAAATTTTAATAAAACAGAAAATTTTCTACGAAAACTTTTCCAAACATCAAAAAGCTCAACGAAAGCTTTGAGTTTTAGGCCGAATTTTTTACGTTTTAAAATCTATTTTCCATTCTCAATATGACCCTTTAACGAAATTTCCAAATTTCGACAAATAAAACTACAAAGACCGGAAAGTTTAAATAATTTGGAATATAATTTTCAAACAATTAAAAGTTCAAAGGAAGCTTACAAAAAATAAATGTTGGTGCAGTGTGGGGACGCCAAACACTGAATTCAGCATTTGGCTTGCCAGTCGTTTCGAAATATTTCCATACCGAAAATAAATACTGAAGTCAGACATAACCAAACGTCAAAACCAGTTAAATTGAAGTAGCAAATGCAGGTGCAGTGTGCAGACGCCAAATACTGAAGACAACATTTTTTTCTGTTACAAGGTGACTCAAAAAAAAGTCTTTCTATTACAGGGTTATCCAAAAAATTTTTACTCGATAATTTCTGTCTCTCTTACAGGGTGACCCAAAAATTTTTTCTTACAGGGTGACCAAACAAATTTTTTTATCAAAATTTTTTTCTTACAGGGTGACCCAAAATTTGTTTTCTTAAAGCGTTACCCAAATTTTTTTTCTTTTACAGGGGACCCAAAAACCATTTGGAAATTTTTTTCTCAAAAATGTTTTTCTCTCTTAGAGGGTGACCCAAAATTTTATTTCTTACAGGGTGACCCAAAATTTGTTTTCTTAAAGCCTGACCCCAAATTTTTTTCTCTTACAGGGTGACCCAAAAACCGCTTGGAAATTTATTACTTAAAAATTTTTTCCCTTACAGGATGACCCAAATTTTTTTCTTACAGGGTGACCCAAAAACCATTTGGACCTAAAAAATTTCTCTCTCTTAGAGGGTGACCCAGAATTTTTTTCCCAGAACCCAGAAAAAACGAAACAACAATTTAATTAAATTGTCCAAAAGAAGTTTCACTTCAGCAGTGTGGTCAAAGCGCACTTTTTTTTTTCTTTTATCTTGCTGCGCTACCCTTTGTTCCTTTTTGGAAGATCCGTGAAGATTTCTTTTCATATAAATTTTCGAAATAATCTCAATGGAATTATCAGTAATATAATACGATCCACGTTTCTTTTTAAAAAAAATAGAATTTATAGTATAATCCCATGATAATTTAATTGTTATATAAAATATATCTGAAGATGAAAGATTATCAAATCAATAGTTAATATTATCCTTTACTCATTTTATTTTTTTTTATATTCCTGGCGTATACAGTTACTAAACATGTTCTTCCTTAGTATGCTCATTAATAAGAAATATAAAATTTTATTTATTTTATTTATTAAAAAATAGCCTTGTTACTTAATCAGTCTACTAGCCCGTAATGCGTTCTCATTGTTGATAACGGAGATGAGAAAATATTATAATATGAACCAGTGAATAAAAACTAATTAAAAAATATATATACATAGAAATTATGAGATAACATAATCGTGTCTCAGTTTTTTCTTACGCCATATACCGCTATTTTGTACGTAACATCAATGAATACGAATGAATGGATATGTGCTGTCTACAGAGGTGTTGGTATGTTTTCAGCAACCTCTATGAAAATAATAATTGTACGATTTTACAGAATTGGGTAAGTCCTGGGTGATCCGAAACAAACACCCATTTCTGTATATTAATGAGAAAATATTTAAAATCAATATTTCTGATTATATTTTAAATTCAGTCTGTATTTTAATCTAAATTATTATTATTTTTTTTTTTTAGTTTTAATTAAGATTTTCAAGTCATTTTTTTAAATATTTTTGTTACGACCATTCCGTACCAATGAGAATTTAAGATAAATTAAATAATCATACTAATTTTACGATCTTGATTACAGAATGGCTGCTTGAATATTATTTCATCTAAATACTAGTTTTAAACGATAATATTTTAAATGCTGTTATACATAAATTAATCTTGAATACAGAATATTATTTAATTGTGAAAACTATAGTTTTTCTTATCACAAAATTCAACGTTATCTATACTTATTTTTTTATTAATAATTAAAAAATTGTTACATTTGTTATTTCTTAAAAAAAAAATAATTAAAATGGTACATTTCATTATAATTATCACCAAGAATTAAATTCTTCCATTCCGAGATACATATTACACAAAGAAATCTTATTTTCTAAATAAATGATTAAAATCTCTTAACTTATATAAGATTTACATTACAATTCCTTAACCTTAATTGTTATGTTATCTTAAAAGTTATTTTTTGAAACATTCTTATTGATAAATTGAAATAACATCGTTATTTTGATCGATGGATCGGAGGTTTCGTTCCATTTTTTTCTTAAAAAAGTTGTATTCAATATTATTCGATGTTTTTCAAATATAAAAAACGTAAAAAAACATTAAAGACTTCAAATATCTTTATTTTTATACGATATTCGTATAGACTTTTAATATGGCACCCTGCCTGGAGATATTTGTTATGCAAATCACTTTGTTGAACGAAGAAAGATAATTGACTATTTCTTCATCTCCTTATTATACAATTATGTGTGTAATATTTAAAGAAAAAAATTATTATTATAATAACATAATAATAAGAAAACAAAAAGATGTATTATATATTCTATATTTTGATTTATAAAAATGGTATCACATAAATGAACAGATAGGGTTGTCACCCAAGACAGTCGAAAAGAAAAGATATATGGGAAATTCCCCCGGCTCTGTTAAAATTAAACTTTGATTTTTAACAGTCCTGCAAACGATGTTATTATTAAAATGAATACTCAAACTAATAAATTGTTAATTACGCTAATATAGAACATCCGGTAAAATTTTTCTTCTCACGAATAACTAATAAGAAATTCATTTTACCATAAAGTACAAAGTAACATACATATCGAGAGGAGTATGGATTTTAAAGAATAAAAATTACTTATTTGTTAATATTCTTCATACTAAACCCGGCAGAATCTCTATCCTCGTACCCAATATTGGCCTAATCAATTTATGTTCTTATTTATTCCAAATTAGCCAAATCAATCTGTATGAGAATAAATACAGGCATACCTTGTTTAGCCCTCAGGAAGCGGCACCTCTTTACACTAAAATATGAGTTTCCACTCCTTAAATATTAAAATGGAAAAAAAAACCATTAATTTTAGAAAATAACTAATTAGATAATTACTAATTAATTACTACTAGACTTCTGCCGATATTTGCGACAAATTGTATGTCTGCCTCATCAACTTTTTCAGCCAAAATAAATCCCAAAATGATTTATTTTTTTGAAAAACTTAAATTTTAAAATAACACTTTTGAGCGTTTTTGTAAAATTTTTTACAAGTCAATTTTCAAGGTGATTTTAATTATTTCTATTGGGAGAGAACTGCCTCATCTTTATTATGTTGATAGATCCCGCCTATTTGAATCCTTATCGAAATTTCCAAATTATAAACCATTAAAACCATTTTCCAGAAAAGTACAAATTTTTCTATCGTCGGTGTATATAATATCGACCCCCCTAAAATCAGGGGGGTAATTTTTTGAAAAAGTTTGTTCTACAATATCCCCACTAGAGTCTTAGGTTTAATTTTCTATAATCATATTTTCCGGTTCCTTAAGAAAATTTCCCAGTGTCAGAGTGTCAGAACAATTCTTTAAAATCGAGACTTTGACAAAAATAAAATAAAATTTAAAAACGGCCGATTTTTCCAAAAAAAAGGTTTCTTAATAAAAACTCATTGAAAATTACTTAGAAATGATTTGCCATCATTAGATTAAAAATTAAAAAATTTTTGAAAAAAAAAGTTTTTCGTTGAAATTCGAATAAAATAATTTTTAAAAGGCGCTTTTTTAAAGGATTTTAAGGACAACCCCGTTTTCCTGAAAAGTCACCGTGGTTCCAGATGTACCCCCTCGAATATCTGAAGATTGTTTTGTTTAAACAGTTTTTCCCACAATTTCATCATTAGTATATTTAACAGATTAAAAATTCGCGAAAATTGGGAATCGGCAGAAGCCAGGTTTACTTGAAATTATTAAGAAATCTGCTTAAATTTTAAGAATAGTCGGAAATAATCGTTGATGTTGCGAAAATGCAAGAAACTGTAGAAAAAATTGTAAAAAGCGGCAAGTAGAGGGATTAATCAGATAAAGTTGGGCGAAAGTCAGAAACGAAATAAATATTGGGAGACAGACAATAGAATATCAGACAAAGTCGGAACACGTTGTCGGGACGTACAGAAAAATTTGAGAATTCGTGCCTATTGCCCAAATTTAGGATTAACAATTTTTTTCTTTGGCACTCAGGGTGTTAATGTTCGAAAATAAATCAATTTGCAAATCATTCCCAAATTCTGAATTTAATTATTATAAATGAAGACTCTCAAACTAATAAATTGTTAATTACGCTAATATAGAACATCCGGTAAAATTTTCCTTCTCACGAATAACTAATGGATTTTTAATTGATTATTAATATTCTTCATTCTAAACCCGGCAGAATCTACCCTTGTACCCGATATTGGCCTACATTTTCATGTCTTTATATATTCTAAATTAGCAACATCAATCTGCATGAGAATAAATACAGACATACCTCTGTTAACGCTACCCCTTTTAGCGCTATTTCGGTATATCGCTCTGTTAAATTGAAAAATGTATTTGAGACTTAAAATATATTTTTTTAGAATTTAAAATTTCATTTGCATTTATCTTTCTATCGGAGGGGGTGAAAAATTGAAAAAACTGAAAACCGATTTTTTTATTGAGAAATTTTTTTATTTCCAATTTTTTCAATAATACTCCCGAAATACTCCATTCAATACGGTTCATTTGATATATCACACAAGAAAATCGAATGAACTGTATAGGAGTTATTGGCGTTGGAACAAGACGCAACTCCCGATATTTTAGCAAAAATGCGATACTTTGAGATATCTATCCTGCATTGTAATTGTAAGCCGGATGGCGAAATAAAAAATATATGTATCGAATATTTTTTCAACCATAACAAATTACGAAACTTTTTTAAAAACCGCGCAACTCGAGTACCGCGTAACTCGAGGTATGCTGCAATTTTTTTCCGCGTATCTCGAAATTCGCGTAACTCAAGTACCGCGCATCTCTAGGGATTATATACTGTATATAGATAATTATAACTATTATAGGTCCAATAAGTCTACGCCAGAATCGGAAAATCTAATCGAAATGTTCTAAAAAAACGGCTTTTAGAACACAAAAACCAAATTCCCAAATTCCCAAACCCATCTACTATTCCCTTTTAAAATTTCAAAGATTCGAACTCGAATGTTACTTCTGATCTAATCTAATCTAATCAGGCTATCAGAGCAAATGAAGATGTCCTGATTATGGTAATTATCACTTAACAGTGTCCGTGTCTATAGAGCAATATCTTCCCGAAGGTACACTTTGCATTACACTTTATATATTGTAATAGGTATACTTTGGTATACTCTAACTAAGCCAGCTGTTTGGCAGATATTAAAAATTGATTAACCTGCGCTGGATTAAGTTATAGAAGAGTAATGGTAAAAGTTGAGAAGAGTCCGAAAAGTCCTTGAGAATCAAGAACAAATCCAAAAGTGGGGTAGCAGATTAGGTAACATCGTGTAAATTTGATATGAAGCCAGAGGTCCGCGAAAATGGGGTTTTAGGGAAGTAGGGATATATGAAAACTTGAGAAAAACCAGTAAAAGATTTAGACATTCTATTTCCAATTTTCCGACATTTTACTCCACTTTACTCGACGGTCTCTGATTTTTTCGGACAATTATGGACAATTTGTCCATAAATTTAGAGATAAATTCATTTGTTTTAAGATCGAGATTTTCGACCATTTTGTCTAGAATATTTAAAATTTCAATGATAAGTTTCGTAATTATCAAGCTTCAGTTGAAGTCGTAAACTCAATAAAATTTTCCTTAAACAGTTAAGGCTACAACAAGACATTTGCATTTGGCTGAATCAACAATGCTTATATTGTTTTAGATAGACTTAAGGCTATTTGGTCCCTTTCATGGTTGAACCTATAATCATTTTGGCATAGAAAATATCTCTAGATCTCTAGATCCTTAAGATCATTCCTGTCAGCCGAATCGAAGCGATACTTCTTAATAGAAAATTTATATAAAGAATTATGAAAAACAGAAACAGTCAAGAAATCGAATCATTAATATAAATGAAATTTGGTAGAATTTTTATTGTCCTAAAATCCCGAAATTAGTTTTTAGCTAATCAGGAATTCAGGAAAAAAATTTCAGCTAAATCCAACCAAATGATTTTGGACAAAAAACTAATTTCTAAAATTATGAACGAAACACAGATAGAAAATTGATTGATAATAATTGTAGAAAAGAAATGAAAAATTTCTCCAAGTTCACGACTCGCTTAAAAAATGTTTTTTCTCCAAAATCCTCAAATTAGTTTTTAGTTTAGATAACATAGTTTTGAAGAAAAAAATTTGAGACAAATCAAACGACATTTTCTTAATAAAAAATTATTTTCGAAAATTATGATCCAAAAACAGGCAGATAATTGATTGTGATAAATGTAGAAACAATGGAAAATTTTCCTGAGGTCACAATTCGCTCAAAAGAATTTTTTTCCCAAACCCTGAAATTAGTTTTTAGTTTTGCTAATAGTGAATTCAGGGGAAAAAAATATCAGCTAAATCGAACAAAATTTTCTTGACAAAAAATTTATTTCCAAAATTATGATCGGAAAAAAACGAATAGAAAATTATCGAAAAAAATTACCAATTTTTCCAACCTCACAAACTCGCTTAAAAATTTGATTTTTCTAAAATCCTAAAATTACTTTCTAGTTTAGGTAATAAAGTTTTCAAGAAAAAAATTTCAGACAAATCTAGCGAAATTTTCTTAATAAAAAATTAATTTCCAAAATTATGATCGAAAAACAGATTCAAAATTGATTGATATAAAAAGAATTGAGAATTTTCCTAAGGTTCAACTCACTCCAAAAATTTTTTTTTCTAAAATCCTGAAACTAGTCTTTGGTGTAATTAATAAAGTACCGCATTCGGTAAGAATCGGTATATTCACCAAATGAAATTTCCAGATTATCAGAATTTTTTAAGATAATAATTGAAGCTACAAAAAAGGTTAATTAATCTGTCAAGTACCTCGAGTGTTATAGATAACATGAAATATTAAGATGAATCGGTATTAAATCATTTTTAGGTCAGAATGGTTTACCAGTAGATAAATTATCAAAGAGAATCTGCAAATCTATATGAAGAATACCGCGATTCCCACAATTAATTATTTACCTAAATTTAGTATTAATATTTTAATACGAAATCTCTGGAAAAATTAATTGTATATTGAAAATTGACCAAATTGTATTTAACTTAAATTTCTGAAAACTGTAGGTATTTTGGGGTATTAGAAAAATGGATAAAATTAATGGATTCATGATTTACAACCGTTACTGACCGAAACGAGACTCTCGGTATTTATAATCCTGCATTTAAGATTAATGCCTTGGCTTATCTTCTAATTTCATTCTTCGTCTAAAAGTTATTTAAAATAGAAATATTTTATAGTTTTTTCCAACAATATTTTAACAATTGCAAAATAATATTGCCCATTTATTTATCAAGATATTCACTAGGTTTTCAAGAAAGCGCACTCAATTTATCTATTCAATAATAGCTTCAGTTTATCTGTAAAGATGGAAAAATGATTAGTAGGAAAGCAATGGATAGATAATTATTGCTTTTACCTCATCTAATGCATGTATGGAAAAACAATGTTTCATATTCGTTACATGTAAGGTAGGGCATGGTTCGTTGTTAAATACGTTTTTTATTATTTTTGCATATAGAAAACCATACCACAAGCAATATTGGCATTAGTTTTTCTCTGCTAATATTTTATAATGTATTTTTCTCATTTCTTTTCCATTCCGGATAATAATAGTGGTGTGTATCGACGAAAAATGCACTCAACACCGTTGTAAAGCCGTTCAAATGAATTATATGTTGCCACACTCTCAGCCCCATAAATAAATCAAATTAATCGAAATTCATTCGTCCCTTCCATCCCATCCATGAGAAATATATTAAATATAAAAACTATCTAATAAATGTTACCTTGATGGACAATATTTATTGCATAAAATCCATTCTGGCGTTAAGAAATAGATTATTTTATTTTTTAAGATTTTACAATATTATTATACCGATGAGTTTCATTCTTTTACATTTTCGAAGAGGTAAACGTAAAAGTTATAATTTATAATATAACATACAATTCTAAAGCTGTAAGATTTTGAAAAATTACGACTTCTGTAATGTATCTCAAATTGTATGTACAATTTCGAAAGTTTTTTCATAAAAATATAATGGACGAAAGTCATACCGACCAGCGGTCTAAAACGAAATTACAAACGTTGGGCTGACATACCACAATTAGAGCATAAATTTTAATTATAAATTTTAAGAAGAGAGAATCAAAGAAAAAAAAGTCATCTTCAATCTCATGGCTTTCATTTCACATCACAAACTAATTAATTAATTAATTAATTTCTCGCCATTATTTATTTATTTATTTAATTATTTAATTTCTCCACAATACACCCAATCTGTATTTCAGGGATATGGTAATTCCAATTTATGCATAAACATTGATATTATTAGCAGGTAAAAGGGACGTTCCTTGGAGGAACAATCATCGATTATTTTCTCCATAACTTTAACCAATATTGAATTGATTGGACGATAATGTCGGATATTTTTCAGTATGCTTAAGTTATGATAATAAAAAAATTTTAACTTGGAAATAATTTGTTTCATTTATTTATTTCAAAAAATATTCGTATCGTATATAAATATCTGTAATTATAATACAATTTATATTATAATAAAATAGGACCAGGACAATTATCATAAATACCATGTTTTATTTGGAATTCCCCCCAAAAATTCGAGAGGAAAATTTTTGTGGATGCAATCGATTTCCAGACGTTGGCGGAATTAAAAAAAAAACATGTGCGCATTTGGTCAATTTAATTAAATTCGTGTTTCGATTTTGGGTCGAAATGGAATTTGGTAAGAAAAGAATTCTGGGTCACCCTCTAAGAGAAAAATTTGTTGGGTCCAAATGGTTTTTGGGTCACCCTGTAAGAAAACTTTTTGGGTCACCCTGTAGGAGAGAAAATTTTTTTTAGTAAAAAATGTCCAAATGGTTCTTGGGTCACCCTGTAAGAGAGAATAAAGATTTTGAGAAAATGTTTTGGGTAAGCCTGTAAGAAAAAAAATTGTGGGGCACCCTATAAGAAATAAAATGTTGGGTTGCCCTGTAAGAGAAAAAAATTTTGGGTCACCCTGTAAGAGAATAAAATTTTTGAATAAAAATTTTGTTTGGGTCACCCTGTAAAAGAAAAAATTTATTGGGAAAAAAAATTTGGGTCACTCTGTAAGAGAGAAAAATTTTTTTGAGTAAAATAATATTTTGGGTCACCCTGTAAGAAAAAAAATGTTGGGTAAATTTGTGGGAAAAATTATAACCGTTTCCCTGAAAAAGTAACCGATTTTCAGATGTACCCCTTGTATCGACCCCTATTAAATCAGGGGGTCAATTACTTAAAAATTTTAGTTTTGCATTCATTCACTGTACCCTCAAGCTTAATTTCGCATAATTAGTTTTTCCGATATCCTATCTTATCCTCGGACATGTGGATAGATTTATTTCGCCAAATAAAAATGGGTATTTTTTTAAAGAAATTTTCTTAACAAAATTTGGCATCAATAGATTAAAAAAAATGTTGAAACATTTTTTTTTTTAAAAAAATCTTAAGGAAAAATTCAAACAAAAATCGGTCGATTTTACTGAATTTCTCAAAATTCGAGATTTGACGGGATCTTACAAATATAGGTTCTGAAGGAAGCACATGAACTTAACTTCTATTTGTTATCCTTTCAGTCCTCGAAACTGTCAGGCAAATTCTACAAAACCGAAGGTTTGCATAAATTTTTTCAATTAATTTTCTCATCAAAAATCATTTTTGTTGATTATTCAGAAATGTTTTAAGGTCATTGGAATAAGTAAGAGCTTTTCCCCGAAAATTAAATTAAAAATTGACGACATATCTCCCCATTTTGCCCCAACCTTTTCGCCAAATTTATTTGATTTTTGGAATTGGTAAATTTGGAAAGTAGAAAAAACAGTCAGACGATTTGGACAAAAATCGGAAAAGTCCAGAAAATCGGATTAATTCTATTTATTCATTAAATGTAGGAGGGAAAAAGTCAAAAAACACATTAAAAGTGAGGACTTAAGGTAAGCGTCAAATGTGAATTCAAAAAAAGTTTGAAAAAGGCTAGTAAAGTAAAAAAAAAAAGTTGGGACGAGATCAGAAGGAATCTGAAACAATTACGAACAGGTGGGGACAAATTTGGAAATGAAAGAATGCTTCCCAACAATTTACGCCATTTTACCGTCTTTTTGTCTAACCTTTCTAGTAGTTAAATTCAGAATTTGGAAATGACTTACAAATGAATTTGTTTTCGAACATAAGTTACAACCCTGAGTGCCGAAAAAAACAAATTTTTAATCCTAAATCTGGGCAAAAGGCAAGATTCTCACATTTTCCTGTCCGTCTGACGACCTTTTCCGACTTTGTCTGACATTCTAACTGACGTTTCTGACTTTCACCCGACTTTTCCTGATTAATCCCTACTTTTTGCCGCTTTTCACGATCGTTTCTAGAGTTTCTAAAATTTTCTCAACATATTATGATATAATAACATTCCGTCTATTCCTAAAAGTTGAACAGATTTCTTCATAATTTCTATATTATCACTTGGCTTCTGCTGACTATTTCCTAACTTTAGTTGTCTTAAACTTTTTAGTAAACTGTCCCATATAACCCCGAGGTATCGTAGTGCTTTTCACCTTTTCACCTTCTTAGCTTCAATTCAGACTTGGTCCTTTTGTTCTTCTGTGTTCATGGAAGCTTTTTGATGGAGATCTAAAAGTGATTGCCTACCACTTATCTGTATTAATATTAATTTTCAATAATATTTAGAGAATAAAAGTCGAGGAAACTTGGAAAAAATGAGTCATATAACAAATTACGTGAAAATTGAAATTTTTAAAAATTTTGATTTTTAAAAAATGTTATGAAAATTGCAAATTTTTAAAAAATACATGAAAAATGGAAATTTTAAAAATCTTCATTCAATTTTGAAAATTTTTAAAAATTCTAAATTCTCGGAATGGACATAAGGTCGAACGGAGCTGATTATGATCATTTAAATCATATCATTGATATAATTTTTAGTTAATCTTTGTCAGATTACCATCATTGAGTTGAACAATATCAATTGAGATCCACCAGACTTACTCTTATAAAATGTATATAATTAAAATTTGATCGTACGCCACCATGCATGCATCCAAATGAATTTAAAATTATATTTTAAACTCTCGTAATAATATAAAATAATTATGTTGATATTATAACTCGTAGTTTTATAATAAAATGAGGGAAAAGATTGGCTCATAGTATAATATTAAAAATTAATAATTCGATATGCATAATTTTTAAATTAAAATATTGATATACGCACCAGAACAAATTGTACAATAATAATATTATGATTATACCATTATATCAAAATGTGCATCGGTATAATGCAACAATTGATTATATATGAGAACGTGTAAGTTTCTGCCATAATAATAATAAGTCACGGGATAGGGAAAAGAGCGCCGTATATTCGGTTAACTATCCCATTCGAAAATCAGATCATCTTATAATTTTCTTACGTTATCTCCTACGTTCACTTCTGCAGAAATCTATCTCCTCCAGTTCTACGGAAGAAAATTTATTTGAACATCACTGTGAATGAATCATTCATCGTCATGTTTATAAGCATTGTATGTAATCTGATTCGTATACAATTTAAAGATTACATGGTTTTTAATACCAAATCAGGTTCATTCCCATTAATTATATAATAATATAGAGGAATGCCTGAATGGAAAGGTAAAAGAGATGTGTTTCTTCTTCATTATAATTTGATTTAATTTTTTTTTTGTTGTTGCCCTTTTTTCTTGCAAGTATATTTTAATGTTATTTCGCATTTTAATTCTGAAATCCAGAAACAATATTGTTCTTAAGTTGTAGCGTAGTCGAAGAATATATTATAAGAATTGCTTAGAGTTTCGAATAGAATGCAGACAACTTTGAATAAAAAACAACTAAATTTAAAATGTAATATTGTAGGTATCGGTTTTATCTAATATTAATCAATCGGATAAAAATTCGATTCCAAATTATATTAAAAAACATTTTATATTTTAAGCTTTCAATGAGCTTTCGAAATTTTTAAACCTTCATTTTGGATAAGTTGAAATATTGTTAAAGGATCGTTTTCTGCCGAGAAAATAAACTTTTAAACGTAAAAAAAAATTCTAAACTTATAGCTTTCGTTGAGCTTTAAATAATTTGTATAAGCTTTCTGCGAAATTTCCATATTTCATTTAATATTAATGAATCGGATAAAAATTCGATTCCAAATTTTATAAAATAACATTTTAATTTTAAGCTTTCACTGAGCTTTCGGAATTTTTAAACCATTTGATCCGGATTGCAGATGAGCTAAATTAAAAATTAATTTAGAGGTTTTGAAATTAAACATTATTTGAGCAAATTACGAGCTTAAAAGTTAGTAAAATCGGAAGGAAATTAAGAAAAAATTGAAAAAATCGAGAAGAGCGAGCTAGATGTAGGGACAGCTAAAAACAAATAGCATTTTTTTTTATTTTCCAGACTCCGATAGTTATGAGGGTCTTTTCTCAATTTTTCCGGCCGTAATTTACAGATTTTTGACGCTTTCTAATTTTTGAGTGTTTTTTCGGATTTCTTAACATTTCCCTAGCATTTCCTATTTTTACCCGAATTTATCATGAATTGTCTCGAATATTCTCCTTAGTTTCTTGATCTTTCGAAGTGTTTCCTATACTTTCCTCCTATTTAGACCTTCATTAAAAATGATAGGACATTTCCCGTTGAGATGGTTGGAAGGACGAAAAATAGAAAGAGAAACCCTTCCGAAAAATCGTCGAATTTTAAGTAAATTTTCATCGAAAATCGTGACAATTTGTTGGGAATCTAGTCTAGTAATTAAGTCTCGAAAATTTGGTAAAAATTATAACCAAGTTTCATAAAAGTTAAGAAATTCGGGAATTTTAAAAAATTGGAAAACTATTGAATTTGGAATATTTCATCATATTTCTTTCTGATTTTTTGTAAATGAAAAATTCCCAAAATTTAATCACTTAAAAACAAAGATTGTCCAAGAAGCCTCCAGTCTTGAAATCCTTGATATTTTCCATTTGACAAAATTCTGACCTTTAAATATTTGGATAAATACATAATTTCTCAGAACAGCATCCGGAACGGATAGAATGTCTGTTAAAATTGGTTGAATTATTTATCGTATTTTTGATTTTATTTCAGAAATTTTGTTTGGCGGAAAAAAATCTAAGGTTGCAGATATAGTTGACAAGATAGTTGGTGGTAAATATAAAAATAATAAATCCTGAAAAAAAAATTCAGGACGAAAGCAGGGAAGTAAATTTGAGCGATATAAATGATAAATAAAACACACGAGATATTATTTGTTTCTTTTATTAATTATTTTATTTATTCATGTATTATATAGTCTAATTAATTAATTATTTAATTATTGACTTATAGGTTCGTTAAGAGTGTATAATATATATGCCAAATTTCAGCACTCTAGCCAAAGAAATAGATCAGATCTAAGTAGATTTCCAAACCCTTATCATTTAGACCCAGGAAAGGCTTAGAACATCCCGGAACATTTAATATTTTAGAAGACGACTTAGGCGATCTATCAATACCTTAATATCAGTGGGTCCCCTCACAACTTATATTTTAAAAACCCGATTGGAAATCGGAAGATATAGCTGTTAAAAATGTAGCTAATTAACCCTAGAAAATAAGAGTTTCAAGTATTGTATTGATAGATTTCGCTTCATAATCTAATAGATTGAAGAATCTATTAGATAGATAGAAGAAGAAGAGGTTGAAATTTATACGAAAATTTGGAATTTGCTGGAAGAAATTACCATACCTCTAGCCATCTTTGAAGTCGTCTTATAAAATAGTAAAGATTTCTTTTTCAACAAATTCAAGATTTTCTTCGGTGTATTAGGAGCTTGTAAGTTACCTGCGGCTTTTGAATTTTTTTTTAACGGAAAATTTAAAATTTCGTTAAAGGACCGTTATTTGGATGGAAAATAAATTTTAAAAAGTAAAAAATGCGGTTTGTAGTTTAGCTTTCAAAAAGCTTTCCAGACATTTGATGGTTTTTTCGAGAATATTAAAATTTTGTTAAAGGATCGTTTTTTGCATAGAAAATAAATTTTAAAATGTAAAAAATGCGGTTTGAATCCTTAAGCTTTCTATGAGCTTATAATTTTTTGCGAAAGCTTTTTGCCAAAAATTCGATATTTCATTTAAATTTAATGAATCGGAAAGAAATTCGATTCTAAATTATATAAGAATGATATTTTAATTTTAAGCTTTCGAAACTTTTAAAGTGTTTTTTTGAAAAAATTTTTAATTTCATTTAAATTAATGAATTGATCAAAAATTTGATTTCAAATTATATAAAATGAACTTTTAATTTTAAGCTTTCTCAAAGAGCTTTCTAGACATTTGATGGATTTTTTTCGGAAACATTAAAATTATGTTAAAGAACCGTTATCTGGATAGAAAATGGATTTTGAATCGTAAAAAATTAGGGTTGAGACCTAAAGCTTTCTACAAGCTTATAGTTTTTTCGGAGGGCTTTTATAGTAAAAGGACTTATGATTAATTAGGAAATTAGAAATGATGTAATTCTTATTTATTTAAATTAAATATCACAGATTTCCATCCTTTCATATACATAACAACATATTGTGCTGCACATCACTGGGTGGTGCAATTTCTTGATACTCAATTTTTGGTATATTTTTGTAGGATGCACTTTTCCATGCCTCGATTTTTTTTTCAATTTTCCTGATAGTTTCGTGAAAAACTTAAAATATCCGGGCAATTATTGGAAGGACTAGGAACATTTAATTACCCAAATTTAAACCTAAGGATACAGTGAGGAAATTGTGGAACAAAATTTAGTTTTCACTGGAACGAAATTCATTGTGAAATCAACTTTAAGAAATTTTTTCCTAGAATTTTTGTAATAAGTTTGTTTTCCTCAAAATCACAATTTGTTCGAAAAATTATTTTCCAAATAAAATATTTGTCGATTCTTGACACAAAAATGCATAATTGCAAATTTTCCAGGGATAAATTTTTTAAAAAATTCTGAAATTTCAAATCCGGCCTCACGAGATTTGTTACATTTTTTTTACTACCATTTGGGGCCCAGATTAATTACCTTCTATAACCCGCTTCTGATGGAGATGGAATTCACGATTGTTGGTTGGGTACCAGAGTTTCATGAGCTCAGATTCGTAATCAACGACCTAAGGATAGAGAGAATTTTGTCTGATTTTCGTACATTTTTAATCTTAACAATTTATCAGCTTTCCCCGTCTTCATCTCAAATTTTCCCTGATTTCTTTTATCCTTTACCGATGGGTCCGCATTAATCTAAATTTGTTCAACTATCCCAAGTTTTAGACTTTCGGACCTAAATCTATTAGTTTATTCTGGAGAATAACTTTTATTCTATTAATTAATTAAAACAGAGTGGATTTAGTAGATTTTCAGTGTTAAGAAATAGCTTAATCAAAAAGACAATTTGGCAACTTGTGAAGTCTATTTTCATACGTTTGTTTTTCACAGAAATATGAATTAATAAATAAATATTTTAATTTAATTATATTTAATTTATTTGAAATAAAATTCAAAAACACAATTTACAAATTATTTTTATTTGTTTAAGGGTGGGTAGCTGGATATCTCATCCATATATCTCACTTTTCTGGTATTTGGCCTACACCGATTCCATAGCCGAAGGAGGTTCCGGTTCCATAGCTTCCGTAAATTCATTTTAGTTTTGAATTAAGATTTAAGATTCAGATTCCTGCTAATAAAGCAGGGAAATTTCTCTGATAGACGTTAATTTGGTCGCAAATTCTCACATTAAATGTGAAAACTTCCTTGCCTATTTGCTTATTAAAACATCTTCTTAAATCAAGCAAATTAATTAATTCGAAAATAAATTTTGAAAAATCTTTTAAAAAAATTCCAAAAAAAAATTCCGAAAAAAAATATTTAAAAAGTGACCCATTAAGAAGTTTTTCTCACATAGAAGACAGTTAGAATTCTTTTTACATGCTTTTCAGAGCTTTAGTTCAGATTTGAGATCAGCTGAATTTTTTAGGAGCTGCTCGTAACGTTTTGGACCCATCCTTCTTGTTAGAAATATTTTAATGCTCTTTTTTATATTTTCTGCAATTTCATTGATTTTTAATTGAATATATCAACTAAATGCGAGTGGGAGAATAGAATCTGAAATATCTTGGACGGTATAAACTACAGAATTTATTTATAATCTGTTGTTTTGTATTTAAGTTAATTAACAAATAGATGTTTCTTGGGCGATGATCCCTGAATTCCACCTGCAAAAATAGAATTATCTAGTTATCTATTCCCATTCATGACAAATTGCATCGTTATGAATAAATGGACCATCATTTATCCTCATCATAATAGCACATTGAAAGAATTTAATGAAAATTAATCAACTATCTGATGCACATAAATAATATGCATTTTACAATTCAAAATGTTGGAATGCGATAATGAGAAAATTATGCACCAAAAAATGTAAATTGCGGCATCCAAATGCGCCTAGCAAAAACAAGTTGCTTAACCCACACAAATTAATGATCTATAATTCATTTTAAAGACCACTGGACGCGGACGATCTATACTAAAATTGTAATGTAACATTTATGTACTCTCATGTGGGGAACATTATTATAAAATATAAAATATAAAATACCATTTCTGTTAAAATAAAATTTGTAGTACAAATTTAGCTTACTGTTTTAAGGTGTTTGGTTGCATTATAAAATATCTCAGATGAAAAAAGATGGGTAAGTTTTTTTCCTATAGCTATCAATGAACATAAAATGCTTTTCTATAATCAAAGCGCATAAAGTGCATAGTTAAAATATGCATTTAAAATATATGGACAAAAAATGCTTCATATAGTCTCAAATAATATTACTTTGGTTAGATAGACAATATAATGAAAATAAAGTGTATAACCTGTTTAGTTGGTTATTTAAATGGGAATAAATATGAAATTGCATTAAATTAGATATCCAAGATTGTTTTTTTTATTTATTTTATATTTATTCTTTTTAAATTTTATTTCATTTTTGAAGTTGATTGAAGATATGGATATTGTGTCTTAACTTACCAAACAATTTGCGTTGGTGGGAAAATAAATGCATTCAAATGCACTTATTATCTGTATATTAGTAGTGGCGTGCAGTCTAATAATTTATTTTTCATTCTAATAATTTAAAATCATAAAAATTGAAGATTTTCTGAAAAAGCTTTAACAAAGTTTCAAAAGCTCATCCAAAGCTTTTAATTAAATTATTATTTTAGACAGAATGGACTCTAATTTTTCTCCTCACAATTAAATTTAAATGAAATTCGACATTTTCGTAAAAAAGCTCCGTGGAAAATTTAAATCTCTACGAAAGCTTTAATAAATTTAATTGAATTGAATTGAAAGCAAATTATCATAGAGGTATTCATTGTCCTTGCCTACCCTGTCTTGAAAAATGCATCTATCCGCCTAGAATTTTGAATAAATACCTTATATGCTTTCAATGAGCTTTCGTGATTTTTGAAGCATTTTTTTTCTGGCGAAAATTTGAAATTTCGGGCATGGACCGATATCTGGATTGAAAATTGATTTTAACGCGTAAAAAATTAAGTTCGAAACTTAAAGCTTTCCTTGAGAAAGCTTTTAGCAAAAATTTTATGTTTTACCCACATTTACTGTTTCGAATAAAAACTAGGTTCCGAATTAAATAAAATGACATTTTAGTCTTAAGCTTTCAATGGGATTTTGAGATTTTTAAAGCTTTATTTTGGAAAAAATTTAAAATTTTGTTAAATGATCGTTTTTTGGATAGAAAATTTATTTTTAACCGTAAAAAATCCATATTTCATTTAAATTGAATGAATCGGATGAAATTTAATTGGAAATCACATAAAATTATATTTTAATTTAAAGCTTTCAGAGAGCTTTCGATTTTTGAATGTTTTTTTTTGGGAACAATTTTGAAGATTAACGGACCCTTATTTAGATAGAACATAGATTTTACAACGTAAAAACTTAAGCTCGAAATTTAAAGCTTCCTTTAAGTTTTCAATGGATTGGGAAAGCTTTTAGCGTATATTTCATATTTCATCTAAATTTATTGAATAAAATGAAAATTAGATTCCAAATTATATAAAATTACATTTTAATTTTAAGCTTTCAATGAGCTTTCGAAATTATTAAAGCTTAATTTTGGAAAAAGTTGGAATTTCGTAAGGGGCCACTATCTGAATAGGAAATAGATTTTTACACGTAAAAAATTAATTTCCAAACTTACGAGCTTTCGTTGTGCTTTTAATAGTTTGGGCAAGCTTTCTACGAAAATTCCATTTTTTTTTAATTTAATGAATCGGATAAAAATTCGATTTGAAAATATATAAAATTACATTTTAATATTAAGCTTTCGAGATTTTTGAAGCTTTTTCTTGAGAAAATTTGAAATTTCGTCGAAGGATCGTTATTTGGATAGAAACTTGTCATTAAAACGTAAAAAATAAAGTTCGAAAAATAAAGCTTCCCGGGAGCTTTTAAGTTTTTGCAGAGCTTTTGTATGAAAAGTTCAGTTTTGATATTTTTATATTTTTTCTCAACTAACTTTCTTTATCATTAAATTTTTTTGGATCCTAAAATTCTGCACACCGTATGGAGACGTTGACCGCACGCCACTGGTATTTATTTTGTGAGATTATGTATTATGACTGGTAGGTACCCGGTTTAATTTGATGAGGTGGACAAATAAATTGGAATTATTTTCTAATATTAATTTTAAATATTTTTCAGAGTCCATTTGGTAATAACTGGGATCTTGCATAATCAAAGAAAATTAAAACAATAAGGAAAAGTAATAAAGAAACGTTTTTTATCTTGTTTGATAGCAAGTTGATAGTTTATTAAGTTATAATTATTTCATTTAAAAACATGAATTAAATTTAATTGTCGTTGGAAAAATTAATAATTTTTAATTGGTGAAACCATTAAAATTTAAAGGTAAAGGTTTCCATTCCATTCCATTCTCAAATGAAAGCTTGAGAAAATTCCGAATATTTATTTGCTTGACGTAAGATTTATGGGGATTATCCTTAACATTAAATGGACTAAAGAAGTTATAAATAATGTAAAAATTAACTTCTTTATTTTTTTTTCGCTCCATTCGACATAAGAAATTCTTTTCAGAAAAATTCTCCAAAAGTTTAAATATATTTTCTTAAAATGTATGTTTTATTTACTTTAATTCGTCCGTTTTTTTTTATTTATTTCGTTACTATTCAATTCAGAAGAAAATAACAATTTTTAATGTGTAATTTGTATAATAAAAAAAAAGTACAATAAAAGAAAACGACAAAAGATCGCATCGCTAACCAAAAAACCAGAATAAAAATTAATAAAAACAAATTGTGGTCATTTTGAATGAGAAATCGACACTATGTCCAAATGATAATGAAAGTTGTGTTCGCTTTTACGGGTGGGTGACTGTAGGGATTACATAACAACTTACTTACATTAACAATTAATGAACTCCAGTTAATTTACATGTGGTGCCCAACTAATACATATTCCGTCTGCCTGCGGCAATACAATTAGTAAATTTACAAGCTTTCGTTTCCGGAAAAATTTCCAAAAAGACCAGAATCGTGAAAATTTTTCAAAAGTTATAATTTTTTTTTAAATTTTTGAAAAAATTGAAAAAATTTTAAAAGTTTGCAAATTTTTGAAAAAGTTAAAAAAATTTGAAAAATTTAAAAAATTTTGAAAAAATTGCAAATGTTCGAAAAAGTAAATTTTGAAAAGATTAGGAATTTTTTAGTTGGAAATTTTTGAAAATTTAATCAATTTTGATAAAAATGGACAATTTTTATAATTTTGAAAAAATTTGGAAAATTTTTATAATTTTGAAAAAGTTGGACAATTTTGGAAAAGTTGAAAAATCTTGAAATAATAGAAAAATTCCGTCAAATTCGAGAAATAATCTGAAAGGGTGGGAAAAATCGAAAAAGGTGATAAAATGTCGCAAATTATGAAAAAATTATTATTTATAGCTTTTCCTTCCGGCGAAATCGATAGGTCAATTTTATTGTAGAAAAGAACAAGTAATTGTCTCGAAAGCTCTAATTGATGGAGATCGAATATCAAAAAACTCTTTTAAAAAACATTTCTTCAAGAATGTATTCAAATAAATATTTAAGAAAGCTCCAAACGCCTCAAATTGAAATTTGAAATTGAAAAAAATGAGATATTAAATATATTCGAGCTTTAATTAAAGTTATAACTTCTGTGAGGAGATTCCCTCCAATTAGTCTGAAAGTGCCCCAAAAAAATTAGGCTCTCCAGCCATATTATTTGATGCGCGGTTGGATGCAAAAATTCAGTCAGAATTTACATTCTGCAGATATTTATATTTATTTACGCCGAATTCAAATAAAATAAACAAATTTAAATAATAAAATGAATTGTTGGAGATTTATTTAAATAACATCGAATTTTGAAATATCCAGGAATGGTGAGTACAAAAAAAGGCCTTTACGGTTAAGAGATTATTTTTATTTTAATAAATAATGCCCAACATTTCGTCCTACAAGTGCGGGATCTTTTCAGAATTTTTCTTATTATAACAGAAATTACCCGTTGGGCCAATATTTATTAAAATAACATAAAACAGCAACAAGATTACTGATAACTTTTCAATTTTATTGACCCAATTTCGGCTATTAGATTTGTTAATTCTTAAGAAATAACTTTCCTAACATTTTCCTTAGCTTGCCAAAACTTAATGAATAGGACCATTTCCTATTATTTTATTCGCATTCCAGGAAAAAATTCTATCCTTAAACAAACCACGTTTAATTATTTATTTTAATTGCTAATATGTATATACGAAAGTTTCGTAAGTAATAAAAAATATATGTTTAATAAATTGTATTTTTGAAATGACATCAAAAATCGTCAAATTTCTAAGATTTTAATAAATTTCGATTGTTTTCTGAACCCTGTGATCAAATACTGAACTTATAAAATTTCAGTTTGGATTCATTTAGTATAGGGGATGACCTAGTTACGATGATGAAATCAAAACATTAAGCTTTATTATTTTAATATTAGTATTTCCTGATCCCTGTCGACTCTTTACCAGTGTTTTGCTATTTTTTGTGAAACGATGGAACAAAATTGTTTATTTTTCGGTATTCGATACTTTCGAGGGTCCTTAAGACGATGAATGGGAATTTAATCAAAGTTGGACCAATGATTTTAGAGATTTTTGAAAATAAATAAAATCTATCTATTTAAAATGAAATATTTTACTAATACAGGTTTGTATAAATGAAATATTAATTAATTAAATCAACATAATTATTATGGAAATCAATCTTTACAGGGACACCAATTACAGAATTGTACACCGTTGGAGCTTTACTTTGGCTCCGTCGCGTCGGTCACATAAAAAAAAAGGGTGATATCAAAAAATTCCAGGAAATGAAACTTCACTCCATCTTTTCTGAACGAGAAGATATTTTTGGGGCAGAAATTTTATTACTTAAATATAAAATCTTATACTTTAGGAATAAGACAATTATTAAATTATATTTAATTATTTTATTTAGAAATTGCTGTATATAATAAATAATATAATTACCTAGCATTATATAAATCAACTTACTTGAATATTTCAGCTAGTAAATTAATTAAAATTCAATATGAATGAAATTAATTTTTATTTAAAATATAACCGAACGAACAGAACATATAATCCAATTTTATAAGCGATTTCTT
>JANTOP010053108.1:0-23545 GCA_027564815.1 Symmerus nobilis | reverse complement strand
ATTAGTTTGGTATATTTTCTATGTACAATTTTATTAGATGAATTAAATTACTTAAAATATATTTAATTCAGATTCAGACAGATATTTACTAAAATTAATGCCTAACTAACGTGACATGATTACTTTAATCTAACAAAGGAGGGCACATGGCAGTCGCAATTTATTAATTTTTTATATTTATGGTACATAAAGTTAATTGCTCAATTATGAATTTCCCAAAACATTACGACCCACTTTTCTAATATTCTCGAGAAAATCGACTTTGAAATTTTCCGAGTGCCATTTATTCAGTAAAGTTTAAACAATGTTCAACGAGCCGAGTAGCTCAAGGTAGCGATCGCGACTGGGAATTAGTAGATCGCTGGTTCAATTCTCGCTTCGGTAATTTTTTATTTATTTTTTTTCGTTCATCGAATATTTTCTTAGGCCCGATAAAAATGCAAACATTGACATTGTAAAAATGAAAAAAATATTTCAATTTATCTAAGAAAAATCAACAATTTTTAAAGGCTCGCACCGAGAAATTTGAATTTCGGGCATCGCAACATTTGATCCGGATAAAATACAAACATATCAAAACTATGCATTTCGCACAAAAGCTCTGCAAAACTAAAAAGCTCCCAGCAGGCTTTATTTTCTGAACCCTCTTTTCAAAATATATATTCTACCCGAATAGCGAACTTTTATCGTAATTTCAAATTTTCCCAAGAAAAAAATATTTAAAAATCTCGAAAGCTCATAGAAAGCTTCAAATTAAAATGTCAAAATGTTTTATACAATTTGGAATCGAATTTTTATTCCATTTATTAAATTGAGATAAAGTATGAAATTCTCGCTAAAAGCTTTCTCAATTTATTGTATGCTCAAATAAAGCTCTAAGTCTCGAACTTTATTATATACGTTTAAAAATCTATTTTACACCTAGATAACGAACTTTAACAAAATTTCAACTTTTTAAAAAATAAAGCTTTAGACATCTCGAAAGCTCATTGTAAGTTAAAAATTAAAATGTCGCATTACAATAATCTGAAACCGAATTTTAATCCGATTCATTAAATTTATATAAAATATGTAATTGTTGCTAAAAGCTTTCGCAATCCATTGTAAGCCCAAAGAAAGCTCTAAGTTTGAAATTTAATTTTATACGAAATTTAAAAATTTTCCAATAAGAATAAAATGCTTCAAAAATTTCGAATTTGGTTACGATTTTGTTGATATTTCAGGTGTTCTCTGCGCCTTTTGCATTATGTTGCACGCCACTGTTAGTGAAGAGCAATGGCAATTGAGAACAACGACTCATGATATGATCTGGATTTGTTAGAAAAAATCCTATTCAGCTTATTTATTATTCGAAATCTGGACTTGTGACGAATTTGACGTTCCCTTATTAAATTCAGTCTTGCTATATTCGAGAACTGTGCAATATCGAACTGTTTTCAAATATTCAGCACCCGACATTTTGGCTATGTGTTTCTGAATTTTGGAGACTTTTCCTCGACCTCTCTCGGATTTTCACAACATTTACTTAGCTTTTTGAAATTTTTGCCGGATTTTCTGATTTTTCCCAACATTTTTTCGTAATTCTCAATTTATCCGAAGTTGTACCCAATTTCCTCTATTCCTCCTACATTGGCATTGGTTTTTACCGATTTATCCCAACATTCAATCAACTTTTACGAGCTTTTCTTTATTCTTCACTTTCTCAGACCATTTCTTGTATTTTTCCGATATTTTTACGATTTTTCTTACCTTCACCGACCTCTTCTGGACTTTGCGAAACATTTCTAGCTCTTACAAAACTTTCATAACATTTTTTCCTACCTTTTTCAAATCTGCTCAAATTTTCGAAGCTTTTCCGATCATTGCTCAAATATTATTGGATTTCCTCTAACGTCCGCAACTATTTTTTATTTTGCCCCATACATTTCTAAATTTTCGGATTTTTAACGATTAATTTCGTCTGATTTTTCTAGGCTTTCTCCTGAATGTTCGAGATGTTTTACCAGTTTACTGTCCTGTCCTTACTTTTTGCCCATTTTTGAATTTTCCCGACATTTTCCTTAAATTACCCGACTTCTCCTCAACATTTACAAACAATTTCTTAGTATTTTCGACATTTTCGCCTGTTTTCTAAATTTTTGACGAAAATTTGAAAATATGTCGACTCAACAATGCTCATTCTGATTGATTCCGATTTACGCAGGGAAAAAATTAATATTAATTGCTCAATCGTATCTTTACTTTCAAAAATTGAAGAATTTTAATTTATTTTACAGCTGAACTTGCTACCATTTGCAAAATTTGTGTAGCTATTCTTAAAGACACTATTTGTTTGTTATACGTCCCACACCGTCCATGGCTCGTGTTCTTCGGAGAGATGGAGAAGGATTACTTAACTTACGAAGTTAATATATAGTGGATCGTACCTGCAGGGACTCTTGTCCAACTGACGTTCCCTTTGAAACCTCACTAATGCCCGGGATTGTGGACGCTCTACTCTCGTAATTCTCTTTATATTTTGACATGAAAATATCACTAATATTACCCTGTAGATGTAGAATATGCCCTACCCCAATCTACTTCCCATTTGCAGGCGTTAAAAACTTAAGGAGTTGTTAAGAGTCAACGAGCTTGGCTATACGCTCAATTTCTATAAGGATATAAAAGATCAAATTAGATAAAATTACCGTACCCAAGATGCAGTTTAGATAATGTAGTCTGCTCCTCCTGTTATGACCCCGTGGGTTCAAATTTCCAGAGAATATCGCTATATTCCCAACAAGTATGACGTTTTGAATTTCACGAATTCTCCAGATTGACTCTCGGTCTCAAACATGCCCTCGCATTGAATGTATTTCTTACAAAGAGCCATTAAGGGTAGATTAATGTCATCAAAAGAGGGACCAATATTAGTGTAGCTCATGAGGTTGTCATAAATCGACACATAAACTGTAATCTACATGCGTGAAGGGATGGATTAGGATTTGTGGTCCTACGATATTTTCTACATTTTCCGATATTTTGGCAATTTTTTCTCTCAACTTCTGATAGGCTTCCTGAATTCTCCCGCCATTTTCACGATATTTTATTTATTTTCTAATCCATTACCCGACTCTATCTGACAATTTCACAGTGTCGTTTATGACAAATTTCTACATTTCCACGTCAACGGTCACGTTTTACTGAGCAAACCCCTTGTGCTTCAGAGCGATTAGTAGGGAGAGGGATTACTTAACTAACGAGGTTTCCATATTAATAGCACCTCGCATAAACAGCACCGAATATCAAGAAAGATATCGCTGACCTTGTGAATTTATGTGAAGCTTTTGTCGAAACATTTGAGTTCCGGTACAGTTAAATTATTTGGGTGGAAAATAGGTGTCGCAATATGAATAAAATTATATCCTAAACCAAGATATTATTTGAGCTTTTAAGCTCTCGCGGAGCTTTTGTAGAAAAATTTCAAATTTAATTATTCGGATACAAATTAGTTTTCCAAATGTGTAAAATGTTATTCAAGACTTAAAGCTTTCACTGAGCTTTTACCGTGATATTTTCAGTTTTGTTGTCGATGTATATGGACTAACCTTCTCCGAATTCTTATGCTGTCAAATATTAGTTTGCGCTTCTGGTCTGAAGAAAGCCGACCGTTTCTCCTTTTTTGACAGCTTGACTAAATAAAATATGGTTAGGTGAGAAATTAGACCTCCATCTTATCTTACTTTGCATTCTGAATGCTATACGACCGCTTCTCTCCCAATCCTTAACCAAAGGAAAAGGAAGAAACCAAAGAGAAGGAACCCCGTAGTGGCCCGTAAGAACTCACCAGTGAGAGTTACAATTACGCAGTAGATCGCAATATTTGTAGATCGTTTATTCCATACTCCCCCCGATTGAACATACAAAACCTCACCCTTCACCCGAATTAGTTAAGAAAATATACGAAAATATTAAAACTAAACTTTTCATATAAAAGCTTTTCAAAAACATAAAAGCTTCCTGAATGCTTTATTTTCCGAACCATATTTTGTCTGTTTTTAACCAAATTAAAATGTCAGTTTTTACAATTTGGAATCGAATTTTTATCCGATTCATTGAATTTAAGTGTAATATGAACTTTTCGGGAAAAATTTGTTCAAATTATTAAAAGCGCAACGAAAGCTCTAAGTTTCGAACTTAAATTTTTTCAACTTAAAATTCATTTTCTATTTAAATATCGATTCTTTCAAGAAATTAAAAATTTTCCCAAAAACTGCCGCAAAAATCTCGAAAGTTAATTGAAAGCTTATATTTGTATGCCAAATTTCAGGCCGATAGATGAATTTTTCAAAAAAGGGTAAACAAGAACAATGAATGTCGTAATGATAATTTGCTTTCAATTCAATTCAATTCATTAAAGCTTTCGTAGAGAATTTAATTTTCCACGGAGCTTTTTAACAAAAGTTTCCGATGACTTAGAATTTATTGATCTTAAAATCTAGAAATGATAGCATAAGGTTAGCAAATGGTATTCAAAACTCTTAAAGTAGTTTACCAATCACCATGCAATAATATACGAAATTACGATAAAATTACTTCTAGTTACTTCAAGCTTTTGACTGCGTTTTACATAACATTGAATATTATAAGTCGTAGAAATCACGCCCTAGGCTTTCCTGATGGCCATAAAAATACTAAAAGTCGTGTATTTCAATTGGCTTACGAACAACCGAGTAAATAACCCTAGTTACGGAAAAGTTACGTCCAGTAACTTCTAGCTTTTAATCAAATTTACTTAAATTAATTTCATAACGTTTCGGTTTTCTTTTTCGTTCCAGAATGATATAGAAATTCTACATAATTCGAAAAATAAAATGTTGATAAATGATTTAAACAGTAAGTACTCAATTTACGTTCCGAAAAAACTGTCTCTGATTTCGAAAATTTGTTTACCCACAAGGTAATCCATGCCGCCCTCTTAATTGTAAGAAAAATCAATTATGTTTGGTAAAAAGTCAATTTTCCGCCGTTTGTGTTACGAAACCGCAAATGTACAAGAAAAAGTAAGTCTGAAACTGTCAAATATAGAATTTTTTTCAATCCAGTTAATTTACACAGGCAATGTAATCCTTGCGCAAATGAGAAACCGGCATTTTTATGCGGTGCGGACAATCGAACGTATTCGTCAATGTGTCGTCTTAATTACTACAACTGTATACATGAAACAGCAATTAAGGGTGCTTGTGACGGTTTTTGTCCGTGTAAAGGTACGGTTTTTTATAACGTTCTACCAAATTTTATAACGTTCCGTTATATCCACAGAAGGTACCGAAAATCAATTAACCGATATGGATTATGAGTCCGAACAGTATTTAACCAAATACAAGAATAAGAAACGAAACAAAAAGGAAAAGGTATGTGAAATTCGATTTCTTGGAAACGGGACTCACTCATTTTCTCTTTCAGCAATATCAAAATAAAATCAACGGTAATAAATTAAATGACAAATCAACGTATTACGGTCAAGCGGCTAAAAGTAATTTTCTGAAATTCGAAATAATTTCTAGGAACTCTATTTCTAATTTCTCGACCATTCCTTAGAACCCCAACTAAACAAATCAGAAAAATGCAAACCCCAACAAATAACCGCAATTGGTAACCGTTTGCTGGACTGGTTTTCCGTTATAATGGCGAATAGCAAGAAACGCGGTCAACCAATTCAAAGGGTTAACGGTTAGTCTCTCTCCGTCTCTTTATCTCTCTAGATAACAATATTTTCGCTTCGTTATGTGCAGGAAACTTCCCGGTTGCCTGTAAAATGGAAGCAAAATGGATGTTCGGACATTTAGATCTGAACAATGACGGTTCGCTATCCGCTCAAGAATTATACGATTTGGAGCATGATCAAGACGAACGGTGCATTAAACCGTTTCTCGAACAATGCGATTCGGAACCGGATCGTAGTATCAATCCATGGGAGTGGTGCCGTTGTTTTGAGAAAACTGACCGTCCATGCGCTGCCGTTCGGCATGACATTGACAGTAATCTTTTGGGTATTTTACCGTGTAAATGTATTATTAGTAATAAAATATCGATTCAGCTTCCACCTCCTTACAGGTTATTATGCTCCATCATGTGATGCTCAAGGATTCTATAAACCTACCCAATGCCATACATCATTAGGAATTTGTTGGTGTGTGGATAAGCATGGCGTTGAATATGCTAATACCCGAACCAGAGGAAAGCCGAATTGCGGTAAGTACAAATTTCCTTAAAAGAAAACCAGTTTTATTAATTTTCGAAATTTTTTTTCAAAGAAGAAATAATCAATTATCCGGGAACGTTAATCGACGATGAAGATGACAAGGGTATCGATACAGATGATAGTTCTGAAGGAAGTGGGAATGATCTTGTCTTTTAAGGGGGTCCGGAACATTCAAAACGGAGCGGAAAAGCGATGTTCCCATCGCTCTACAGTAACAGCCAAAAAAAGGAAAAATGTTGTTTTTTTTTCTAGAAAAGTAGCATTTTTAAAAAATCAAACAAAAAAAAACTACGAAATGAAACTTTTAATTTATTGTAAATTATCTGAAGCAATCAGATGACTTCTAGATCAATAATCTTTGCTTCTAAGGCTATAAGATTTTTAGTTTTATGTTTCGGTTTAAATGTGATTTAAGAAATCCAAAAGTATATTGTAATTTCTTGCTTAAAGTAGAAGTAAATTAACTGTAAAGATGTAGAGTGACATAAACAAAAAACATGTTAAATTAGTAAATTTTAGAAATAAAACACAAACAACCGATCCTGTTTTTACATTCGTCCATAACTTGGTTGTTTTCATAATTCATTTTTTGTAAATATGTGGGGATGTGTATCCTACCCACAGGAGGGCATAGTGTACCCTGACACCTTCCTGTCCTGATAATTCCAATATGGGTAACCTAAGCGTAACCTACATAATATATTGATATTCGACATCTTCACTAAAACTATAGCTTTTTGAAGACTTATTGAAAGCTTTCAGAACCCTGCAAGAAACAATAAAAATATCATTGGGTTAGGAGAAATGAATTTGCGTAAATCGTGTGCTAACTGTGAACGTTACTAACTTATTTTTCGCACCTTTAGGGAGTCTTATTGAAGTGGAATCGAGCTTGTGGAAGCACCGAACATATTTTTGGTATCACCTGGAATGCACTGACTTTGTCAAATTAATAAATTTGATGCGACCAAACCAAATTTTTCTGCTAGAAGTAAGAAGATATCTAGGACCTTTAAGGACTTCTGAAAGTGTAGTTTATTCCATTCTTCTTTCGACGTATGGTCCATTTACTAAATCTTAGAACCAAGAAACGTCCAATAAGACTAAGATCCATATGCCTAAGATTATATCTCAATCACTTGACTCAAATATGTAAAGGAAAGCTAGTCGATAATATTGGAACAGAGCCCTTTTATGACTGTCAGCTGACCAGCAGAATGCATACTTCGACCGCGGTGATAGATTTACCAACTCAGCTAGAGCAAACGGTCAATTCCTTGAACGACAATATGAATTATGTCCTCTTACGCTCAAGAGAATTGATAAAATAAATACGCGTTGTGGAATCATAATCTGACGCAACTTCGAAAGAATTGACGGAAGTTATTTAACAGGGCGAGAAATTCTTGGTTTCGAAGAACCCTCGTTCCGGTTTCGATGCATTCAAATAAAAAATATAAATACGAGAAACGGTATCAGAAACAAACAAACTCTAGCCCATGGAAAGCTAGTCCCGCTCCAATCTTGGCTAGAAGATCGGCTTTTTCATTGCCTTCAATTGCTGCATGCCCCGGGACCCAAATTAGTTCAACCTTGTCGAATTGGATTAGGTCGTGTAGGACATTAAGGCAGTTTTATACCGGTTTAAAGTGGATTTGGTAGGAATCTGTGCCTTCTCAGAGCTGGCTGGCTGTCAGAGAAAGTTACAATTTTTTTGTTCTTGTATTTCCCACTAATGCTTTCTCGTGTACAGAATTTTATAGCGTAGACTTCGGCCTGGAATACGGTGGCATGCTGTCTGAGAGTTCTGGCGAACTGAAATATTGGTTTATTCGTATATATTCGGATACCGACACCTTCGTTTGTCTTAGAACTATCTGTATTCCAGATTATGTCTCCCATACCGAACCTGTACCCATTTTCTGACCAGTCTGTTTGGCTTGGCATTCGTATTTTGAAGCGTTTTACAAAATTAAATGCCGTTAGAGTTTTATCACTCGACATTCCTAAAACCCAACCAACCCACCCAGCCATGGTGTGTCCCAACCATGTCAAAAATTTGGGTGGCCCTTACGGTAGGTGTGAGGGGCCCCCACCCGTAGATATTATTCGGTATGCCGCCAATCTAGCCTCATTTTCTACTGTAATGTGGAGAGGAGACAGATTCAGCAGCACTTCCATAGCTGCCGTGGGAGTGGAGCTCATCGCCCCTGTGACCCAAATATTTGATTTCCGTAGAGAATTTGATTTGTTCATCATAGTGGTTGATGTGGTGGTTGGTGACCTTGGTGGTTGACCATTTGTTTGATGGTTGGCATTCTTAGATTAGCCATCTTCGTTTCTCTTGGTGAAAGTATCAATGTTGGTTTTTGGCGGTTGACCCGGAGTCTCTCCACTTCGCACCAATTTTGAATAGTCGATAGGGCTTCCTGTAGTCGGTTACAGAGGGTACTTATCGCTTTGCCTCTTACAATTATTACTAGGTCATCTGCGTACCCTATGGTTTCAAAACCAATCTGGGACAAGATTTGAAGTAGCTCATCGATTATCACAGACTACAACAATGAGGATAGTACACCACCCTATGGACAACCTCTGGTCGCCGTCGCCACTATTACGTCCCGTCCAAGAACGGTCCTGATTCTATGGAACCTCAGCATAGCCTGGATACAGGTGGATCCAGTCCTATTCTATAGGTAGCTCTCTTGATTGAGTCATAGGATGTATTATTAAAAGCTCCTTTTATATCTATAAAGCCCGCCAAGGCTACCTCCTTATGCTCAAGTGTATATTCAATTATATTAACAAGACTATGTAGGGCAGTTTCAGTCGATTTGCCTGCCTGCGTGTTGATTCGTGTGTAAGGGTTTATTCATTAGCAACTTGCCCCTTATGTATGAGTTTAGTACCTTTTCCATAGTTTTGAGAAAGAAGAAAGTAATACTTATATATGGTGAAACGTCTTTGGACTGAAGTCCGTTGCACGCCCGGCCTTAGTATATAAACGACATTAACATCTGTCCATAAAGAGGGAATATGTCCCAATGCCAGACTAGCTTTGAATATTCTAGTCAGAATCGGTATAGTTTCCACTGCCCCGTATTGGAGCATCGCGGGAAGAATGCCGTCTGCACCAGGTTATTTGTATGGTTTAAACGTGTTAATTCCCCATTTAACAGTGGATGCTGAATCCCATCACTGTTTCCTTGTTGATCTTAGTGTCTTCCAGGATATTAGATTCCGGACAGTGAGTTTGAAGTATTAACTCCATAGTTTCTTTCCAGATTCTGTTGAGCTGCCAACCGGATTTCTTAGTAAGGCAACTTCTGATTCTGCCAACTGTGGGTAAATCCAAGGTGCCTTGAGAGAATTTCTTCCACGATCCTCTTTCGATTTCCCTACTTCACAATTTTATTCGGAAAAAGATTCCCTGTATGGGTTTCTTAGTCTTTTTCCTTAGTCAAGAAAGGAATTTGTTCCACCATTGAACTTCTCTTTCGCATGACTTTTCGTAGGAGGATAGGGGAGGTCATCGTGGAGTTCATCCGTTGCCATCTCTTTGTTCTGGTATACAATTCCCAGCCAGCGTTCCTAGAAAGGCGAATCTGCGATTATGATGGTCTTGCTGACAGAGACTGCAACATTTCGTAATATTTTAAAATGCGTTTATAATTTTTTATAATGCTTGGGTTTTAATTTAATTAATTACATTTCTAATTACATTTTCTTATTTAATATCAGAACACCTTAGCCCCAACTGCTGGGAATCTTGTGAAATGTCTTCGATATCGCATCCTCGGTGAATTTACCTTAGAAGTTAAAGTTGAGAGATGCGTGGACCTCAAGAAACTGTACACATTTGTTTGCAGATTCATTCTATTAAGCCTCGAGGTAGAGAGATTACCGAAAGAACAGAACTTGCAACTCCATTTACACCGGTAGTACGGCTCAGGTACGTGAGGTCTCCAGCCCCGAAGGGACAACTGGAATCAAAGAAAATGAATGGATTCAACTGAAATCTTCCAGCCATTAGTTGTTTTCTAACCAGAAAATTTCAAATGAATTTAAAAAGTAAATTTTACAAAGTAAATTTGTCAAATATATCTGACAGCCGAATTGATTTTTCTCCCATTTGTCATTTCGATTAAAACGTCAAATCATCTACGAAACTCTCGTTTTCGGCCCGGTAATATTTTTAATATTTATTTTATTTATTCCTTTCCTTTTGGATCGGTCCCGAAGACAAATTTTCTTCATCATTGTGCTGTCCGTCAAACCGTAAAGTTGTGTAGTCGATTGTTGCTATAATTCCGTGTCACCGTGGTCCGCGGATATTTGTAGTTGAAGTAAATTTAAAAATCTTCGTCGGTGTTTCCCCAAGAAGAATAGCCGGAAATGATATCGATTTGTGTCACATTTAACCTTCAATAGTGTGTCGGGGTTAAAGTAGAAATTAGAATATCGTACGTGTAGTGACCTGTCTCTTTGTCCTCCAGAGAAATTTGTCTCCGGTACCGTATACCCTCCATCCTTTTCCCGTGTACTCTCTCTGTATTTGACGTCAAGTGACTAGCGAAATTTTATTTTATTTTGTGCTGGAAAAATCGGTGAACTTATAAAAACATGGGTGATCGAATTTCGACCTTATTCCCTGGATCAGCGATCGAGAATGGTTACTCGTTCCCAACGAAACGTGGAAGCTTATATCCGGGCAGTGTAACTGTTGTCCTCGGCGCTCAATGGGGTGATGAGGGTAAGGGTAAAGTGGTCGATATGTTGGCCACAGATGTTGACATTGTGTGTCGGTGTCAGGTAAGTGAATAAATGATTTTTTATCTCTATTTTAATTTCCAAAATTTGCATGAAATTTTCTACTTTCATCTCGAAATTTCGAGCGAATAAAACTGCGACATTCTCTTGAGACCGAAAAATATCACATGCAAACACGTGCTAAAAATAATTAAACAGTCATTCATCGACGTGTGATCGGATCGAGGTTACGGGGTTTGAGTTGGAGAGAAATCCGAATTAAACCCATGTATAATACATGTTAAAATCCCGTATTGGTATGATGTATAATACATAATTTCTTGCTGGTATTAAAACTATAAAAATTGATGCATTAAAAGGTTTTCTTCCCGATCCAGGATTTAACTATGTATAATACATATTTTAATATTAATCCATAAAATAAAATAAGAAATACAAAATTGAAATTGGCGTTTTCTTTCTTTAATTTTTATACATAAATGTGTATTATACCCAAAAACAGATGTATAATACTATATTTGTTCTCCATGTAATATTTCCTACTGTTGCGACCGAACGTGGGTTAAAATTAGATTTGCAGAATTTGCAGAGGTTATCCTGCAGATGGTTATTCTTTCCCATCACATTTTGGCACAATTGCGACCAATTGAGATCTCCAAATGGAAAATTTACACGATCATTAAACCTTTAATTCAAAAAAGGGATTGTTTGTGAGTGGTATTTAGCGCCATATTGTTGGACGTAAAGGTTATCCATTTCCAAAACATCAACTTCCTGCCAAATAAAGTCGGTTATGATCGCCTCATAACTTACGCCCATTCACTGTTACTGAAAAAATATGGCCAAATGGCCAAAAACCACATAAAACTGCCGCTCGTTGTGGATAAAGACATGGTTCCACTGAGCCGCATATGTGACAATTTTGTTTATTCACGTAGCTAGAGAGTCGAAAATGTGCCTCCATCACTAAGGATAATTTTCTTGACCAAAATTTCGACATATGCACAGTGCATTTCCAGCACGTTTACGTGGCCTGCTGGTTGCAATTCTTTTGTGTAGGATGGTTGTTTTTATGAGTAATTATTGTGAACGCCTTCGAATTGACATTCCTAGATCTTGTAAGGTTTGTTATGGGTCATACAGAAATTGAAAATATTTAAAAAATCAACTGGAAAAGGAACTCGAGAAATTAATTTTTCCGACTCACCCGCGGTCCACCTGGATTCCCCCGTGCGCTCGGTAGGATTAAGTAGGGAGATGGACGGCCTTGAGGCCTGGGATTCGAAAAAACTGCACTCAACCGACCCATTTGGCCATCCAAACTTGATTGATTCTTTCTCCCTTTATTTTCGTTCACCTCGTCTATTGCTGTCTTCTCTACTCCCTAACTTGACTGACTACGTTTTTCTCTCAATTTGGGGAACGGGAAGGAAATTGGTATCGGACGGAAGTACACAACCACGACCACTTATCTGAGCACTTGAAAGCTCCGGCCGTGCGGTTGGGTGAGGTAGCACACTTTGAGTGTAAAAAAAGGAAGGAAAATCAACATTTAGGTCTTTCGAAACCTTACAATCTTCCACAAAACTTTCGCTTCCAGCAGCAATATTTTCAGTCGATCTGGCTGCACGATCCCCGTGACATTCAAATTTAGTATTTAAATTCACTACACTTGGACTGCTTGGACTGCTACCAATGTTCGCCATTTTTGGTAGTCATTTCGCCAACTGTTTAGTTTTGACAACAGAAATGTCAAAAAGCACGATCTGCACCTCCAACAGATGTGAAATAGCGGGAAATTTTTAAAACCCTCCATATGCCTTGCATGTGATGCATTTGTTCTAATAATCGTCGATCTGACTTCCGTCATATTATTATTACAGATATAAATTGGATACTAGACGGATGTTACACGCTCAGTCTACTATCAGTTCAGATTGACGTACGACTGATGACAGATCTTTAAATATTTAAATAATTTTTGGTCAGTCTAATATCGACTGACAACAGAACGATCGTATAATGTGAATTCTTCAGTCTCGTATGAGTCACCGCTCTAACAGCGATGAAGTCACACACCGAGGATGCTTTATTTTGTCATTACTTTTGAATTATTAGTGATTGACATGTGTCCATTTAAGTCTGACTTCTAGCAACTGTTGACATTATAAGCGTGAATTTTATGTCTTTAACGTTCCTTCCAGTAGCAAGGTATCGTAAGGATAGAATTAGACAACTACATGCACGCACATATCTTATTTATTCATTTAATCATTTCCAACAAGTCATCAACAGTCATCTTTTATACTGTTACTCCGACAGCTTTCTCGACGAGACTGTCCGTGTAATATCATCCGTTAGACCATCAGTTTGCTATCAGTAATTTCACGATCTAGGAACAAGATATCACATGGACTGAACTGATGGCAAACTGGCGTGTAACACCTATGGATACTGTCTGAATGGATCACCCAGATGGATCTCGCTCTTTAAGAGAGTTTTTTGAAGAACTATGCAGCCCTTCTCCGATAACCGATAGTCTTTAGATTAGTGTGGTCTGCTAAAACGCGACCAACATGTGAATAGTCAAGAGATAGCGACTATCGTTCGGGTTTTTCATGATCCTGTAAATCTTCATAATTGTAAGGGCATTTCGTTAATAGAGGCCCACTTGTATTGTTTAACGTAGGTACACTGCAATTGAGCTTGATCACACATCGCGCTGCTTCGACGTTCTAATAAATATTTCTTTAACGTGTGCGCTCCTAAAAAGGATAACATTTGAGGTCTTTTAGAAGAACCGTCTGAATCTAGTCAGGATCGCGTAACACTTAAGGTACTATAGGCTCCCTAGCAGGCTGTAATGGTTGGTGTGTTGGTTACAGCAGATGACCGATTGTTTTTTTAATTATTCGCAGAAGAAGAGAAAGGCGGGACTGGTCCGAAATTGTCATTCAAAATCCTTAAAAATGGTCGAGAGTAAATAGGGGATTGTTGTTAAGTTCGAAACTAGCGGAATAAGCTGAAAAGGTCTGTAATGGTGGTAGAAAATTAGAAATGTCCGGAAAGAAGGGCAGAAATCGTCTGTATTGATCTGAAATTATTATATAACTAAAAGTCCTTAAAAATTCTAGTTTAGTCAGGATCAGGAGTAAGTCAGAAATTAACGGAAACTCAGAAATATTTGGGAAATATTGGAAATGATTAAAACCATTGGCGTGCGGTCAACATCTTTATAAGGTGTACAGAATTGTTACAAAATGTTAGAGCCTTTATCATACGCGTTTGCTTTATTCAAGAGAACATTACTCTCTCTCTCTCTCCCTCTCTCCCTTTTGCGGCCAGAAAGAAATATAAAAACGCAGAAAGTTGCTTTGACAGTTAGGTAAAAATACAATTTAAATATTTCGGAAAAATTGAAATTTATCTATGAAAAATCAAAATTTCGTAAATGCTCGCACCTTGAAATTTTAATATCGCACATTGCGACAATTAATCCGGATTTCCCGATGATTTTCTGCGGACCCAGAAAAATGGAATGATGGAGAAAGTTTATAAATCAGCGGAGGAAAAATACAAAAATATCAAAACTATACTTTTCGTTCAAAAGCTCTGCAACACTTAAAAGCTCCCAGAAAGTTTTATTTTTCGAAATTTATTTTTTACGTTTTGATATATATTCTCGATCCAACTAATCCGACCCTTTATCGAAATCTTCAAATTTTCCCAAAAGAAAGATTCAAAAACCTCGAAAGCTTATTGAAAGCTTAAATTAAAAACGTCATTTTAAATAATTTGGAATCGAATTTATATCCGATTCATTCAATTTAAATGAAATATGGAATTTTCGCAGAAAGCTTTTCCAAACAATTAAGAGCTCAATGAAAATTCTAAGTTTCAAACCTAATTTTTTACATATAAAAATCTATTTTCATCTATTTTCATATAAAATTACTTGAAAGCTCATTGAAAGCATATATTTATTTATGCAAATTTTCAGACTGATAGATGAATTTTTCAAGGGCAAACAAGGAAATTCTTGATAATTTGCCTTCAATTCATTAAAACGTCTGGTGAGATTTTAATTGTCCACAGAGCTTTTTAGCGAAAGTTTCCAATTTCATTTACATTTATTTATCGGGAGATAGATTTGATAATGAATAAAATAATATTTTAATTAAAAGCTTTCGATGAGCTTTTGGAACTTTCTTAAAGCTTTCTCAGAAAATCTTCAATTTAGCTGATTTTAAAAATTATTAGGAGGAAAATTGAAACTGATCGGAAACGGTTGGAAAAATCCTAAAAAATTTTGAAGTCAGAAGTAAGCATAAAATTGCCGAGAAATCAGGAATGTCAGTCGCCAATGTCAGTAATAATCAGAAAAAATTCGGAAATGATCTGAGAAAGTCTGGAATGACGAGAAAAAAATGATTAGGGGATTTTCGGGAAGCCAGGAACAATAAAAAAAATATCGGAAATATAAAAAAAAAATCTAGAGTAACCGGAAACAGTCAGGGAGGTTTTAAGTCTAATTTCGTATTTTAAGTCCCACCAATCGATTTCAAGCAGAGAAGTGACTGTAACGTTCGATTTTCCTTCTTCATAAAAGGAAATCGATACAGAGAGCGGGCATCACATGTTTTCTTATCAATGTATTCGTACAAAAACAATGACGATTCTGTGAGTTTTCACAATTAAATAATTAAAATCGAAACAGCTGGACAAGGGCACAATACACGAGTATACATTTTGTGTATTGTTGTATCTTCCCTAATCTATACTTTTTATCGATTTTTTACGACTGGAGTCGGTTTAGCACGTATACAGACTATTTATTCAAATAGATCATCTGCCTATCTTTGCCACAAAATAATAAAAAAATTAAATATAAATGAATGGAAGAAATCGTGCAATTATGTATGAGTCACGGTCGAGGTATTTAATTATTGTAGGGAAGGAAGTATGAATGCAATAAAATGTCATTCTCAATTAGTAACGGTGACATTCACATATATTCACACCAATTACCATGAATTTTAATTGAGAAAATTCCCCGTTAACAGTGTTGCCAACATTTACCCTTATTTGTTTACGTTTCTGACACAATTGTAGCCGACAAAAAATCTACTGTCGGATTTTGACCTAAATATAACCGTCCGAAAAGAGATCCGGGCACAAATTGGGTAATTTGATCCCGCATTAACGGAACATGTTCCATAAAATCGATTCGATAACCAAATAAATCGGTCTCATTACCAAACCAACATCTTAAATTTAAACGTGAGTGTTGAATTTAATTTCACACTTGAACGGATGGGTGGGATGTGTATTTTGTCTAATGATTTCGCAATTTAACAAAATTTTTCTTTCGATCATTTTCTTTACCAAACAAATCAAGACGTTTGAGTTGAAATTTCTTCAAAAGATCCAAGAAACAAAAAAAAAAAAATAATATAAAAGAGAGGAAAATTCTGGCAAATTACCAATCTAAATTAACCTTGTAATTTTGTAGTGAACAATGTTCATTGTTTTATAAAATAATTATAGATAGAAATTAAAAATACTAACAACCAAGTGTGAAGTGGTCGGCTCGAACACATTTACGAATATCTGTACACCGAAAAATTTTTTTTACTGCGATTTAGCTTTACATTTTCTTATATTAGTTCTAAGATTGGCTCGAATTTAATCTTTAATGCTTAAAATCAGATAATAAGGTAAATAGAGGACTGACTGATTGTTACTAACAGTTAGTTAGTTAGACATGACTCAATACCTCCTCTTTTAACTCTGATCATTATAATAAATAATAAGAGCCCCGTTCCCTGAAAGATTATACATAGCCCCATAAGAAATTATCTAACGGCATGTAGTAAATAGATGTGACTCCACCGGACCCAAATTGGACAATTTTGCTTGTTTCATCCAAGTAGCGTTTCATCCAAAAATGGGCCTCATTGCGGCCTAGAGCCATGTCTACAGTCCTGTGACTTTAGTTCTTGAGTTAGTTGAATTTCATACAGATGAAGCTCCAAGTCCCGACGCATGATTCATTTAAGAAAGGCCAAGGTCTTGCAGTAGACGAGGAATGGATTATTTCGGGTTTTCCACCACCAGTTATTTCAAATTTATTGATAAGACGTCGAATAGTCAGCTCTCTAGGACGATTATAGCGGACATAAATATCTCGTATTCGCGCGTGATTAAATGACAAGATTAACCCATCAAGCTTTCTTTGAGCTAACAATGGGCTGAGAAAGCTTTTAGCAAAAATTTCATGTTTTATATAAATTTAATGCGTCGAATAAAAAATTAAATTCTAGAATATAAAATGAAATTATAATTTAAAGCTTTTAATGTGTATTCGAAATTATTAAAGCTTTATTTTGGAATAAATTGAAATTCTGTTAAAGGATCGTTATCTAGGTAGAAAATACGTAAAAAATTAAATTCGAAACTTAAGAGCTTTCATTGCGCTTTTCATGGTTTGTGCAAGCTTACTGCGAAATTGCCATATTTCATTGAAATTCAATGAATTGGATAAAAATTCGATTTCAAATTATATAAAATGACTTTTTAATTTAAAGCTTTCATTAAGCTTTTGAAATTTTCAAAGCTTTCTTCTGGGAAAATTTGAAATTTCGTTAAAGGGTCGTTAGTTGGATAGAAAATCAAAACGTAAAAAATAAAGTTCGGAAAATAAAGCTTCCTGGGAGCTTTTAAGTATTGCAGAGCTTTTGATCGAAAAGTTTAGTTTTGATATTTTTGTATGTTGCCTCCACTAATTTATAAACTTTTTGCATCATTCCATTTTTTTTGGATCGGAAGAAAATTATCGGGAAATCCGGATTAAATGTCCCGATGTCCGATATTCAAATTCGCCACTGGTTTTTATTTATTTATTTATTTATTATATATCAGACGATTTCTGCCTTTGTTTCCGAACATTCGTGATTTTCTACCACCATTCCGGACCTTTTCCGTTTATTCGTCTAGTTTCGCACTTTACAAAAATTCTATTTACTCTCGACCATTTTAAGGGATTTTTAGTGACAATTTCGGACCAGTTCGACCTTTCTCTTCTTCTCCGAGTAAGCCAGCAACCAAGAAACCTAGAGATCCTGATTATATTAGAAAAGGTGCTGGGAAGGCAGGAATTCAAAATGAGGACAAGCTACAACTGCTTCAGGTACTTCCGTATCAAACTCAAATTTTAAAAATGAGAGGTTCGGCACTTATCATCCAATTTATTCTCTGTACATACGAGGTTGTTCCCTAGCAATGCCGCTATTTGCGGGATATTTCCGGCTAATCTAGTCTGTTTTAGACCGTTCGCAGCTTCTTGTTGGAAACTGTGCCAGGCCATAATAAATCGATGTCTAGGTATCAGGAGATACGAGTATATCTTCCTATCAGACGAAGTCCCGCTTAATGATTATTGTGGAACTCTTATATTCCCACTATTTCATCGTACCATAGTACTAGTCTCAGTCCCATAATAGCTATTTTGACCTAATAATTTGACGCAAACGTTCATGGAGAGTAGTGTTGAATTATGTATTGTCTGAAGATGTCTAAAAATTACTCATGACCCTGCTTTATTGGAACACTGCTAAGCAGTCCCAGATATCCCCTAGCAATAATAGCTAGGGAATATTAGTTACAATGGCTTGGGAGCACTTTCTCATTGTAATTGTATTATCACATCTGCCTATCTGAAGTAGAAATTCCGGAGACCATCCGTACAAGTAATTATGAAGAAAGGAAGTAGTTTTCTATCCCTGCAGGACCAACAAATATATTTTTTCAAATCTAATCTCATCAACGCTAAGGAACATTCTTTTTGAATCTATTTCTTCACAACAAGGATTTTTAAGAAGGCAATGATTCGCCACGATTTTAATTTAATACAGAAATGAATATTGAATATTGAATATTATCTTACAAAACGCTCCCAGTTAGTTAAGATAAATAATCATGAATCAATTTCCTTTCCATATTTCCTTTCCAATATTAAAATTTTATGTAGTAAACTTGCACACGAATCCTTAATGATTTTGCTCTTCATAGGCTAGAAATCAGTAAATTTGTGCTAGAAAATAGTCGAACTAAAGCTAAATTTTACTAGTATCAGATAAAAATAATATCAAATTTGTTTATTTTAAAAGAGAAAGTCATTTCCTGATATTTAAATTAATATGACTAATTAATATGAAATCGATCTTATAATTTTCTTAATTTAAATCCAAATAAGTTTAATTTCAGTAAATAAATATTTCCGTGTAGTAAATCTATTTCTTCGTTAAGAAAATAATTTTCTTTCGATTTTTCTGTTCCACCTGTTGATAGTTTGACCTCTGTAAGGAAATCTCAAGATTGGATGAATATCTCGGGGGCAGGTCGTTCTCGATTTATTTGTAAATAATTTCACAATAGTTACGAAATGTAATAATATAATAATTTACATATGGATTACGTCAGAGATTTGTATTATATTTTTTTTAAACTGCGCTGCGGAAATTAATGAGATAACAAATTAGCGCTAATAAAATGCGCGCGCATCTTATTTATTTTCTAAATAAATATTTTCTATAAATGTAAACTAATTACAGTCATTCTTCAAAATAGAATAGACATAAGTTTGACCAGCAGTGTATGAAGAATTGCGGTCGTTGAAAACGAGCATGTCTAGGATTAAAGAGATTGACACCAACCCATACAATTTATGAACTCGTAGCCTGCAGGGAGAATTCCGACCTTATTTTGAGCGTTTATTTTAAGCGAGAAGGAGCGCAGGAAGACTTTTTTACTTTAACGATGAATGACCATTTTCTAATAAATTTTTATCATTTTGTTTTTTTGCAGGGTGGTAACAACGCCGGACATACCGTTGTCGTGCAAGGACGAGAATTTGATTTTCACTTACTGCCGAGTGGAATTATCAACGAAAAGGTTCTGTCAATAATTGGTAAAAATCGATTTAATTAAATAAATTAAGATATTACTAGTATAAATATTATTTCGGCTAATAGCAAGCCCCTAGTACGCTCCTTCGTCCCTTCGGTCTTATAATAACTTTTTGATTATTCCTCATTGATTCTAGAATTAAATTTTATTGCGGATCGTTATTAAATCACTGCCTATGGCAAGGTAGTAACCCTTACCCTTACCCAAGAGATAATCCCAGTAGATCTTCACATAGCCTGCTGAATGCAATCTTGCATTCGGCAAAATAGAACAGGCCCTCAAACAAGCCGTCATGTTCGAATTCGGAATTCTAATTCGGAAAAGACTCCTCGACAGATACGACATTTTGATTTTATTTGTCAATTTACAAACGACTTACGACATGTGACTGGCAAAGAGAACGTAGTTGCAGCTGCAAGAGATTAATGTAGAACTACAGACTATACTTTCGATCAAACGGACAAATTTTAACCGACAAGCTTTTCGACAAGCTTGTATCATCCTGGCATGAGAGTATCACGGCTAAATATGAACAAACATGTAAACCTTCCTAATACTTCAAAAAGTCCTTCATTTGCCCAGCAAAAATCAATAAATCATATATTTTCAAGCCTTCCACGATCATTTCTAACTTTTTAAGCTCAAGTCGCTCTTCAAAGATATCGCAGCTGAAACGCAAGATTACTTTCTGGGGGTATTTCGACCCAAAATTTGACCATACGTTGCTTGAATAAATCGATAGCAAGACCTTTCGTACTGCCAATTTTGCTCAACACTCGCGGGTCGATGAAAAACTGCGGGAACGTTCCTACTCTCGATATTGCATTCCGGAACATTATTTTTTATGCATTTTGAAACAGTTCTATCACTAGTACATCCCTGAGGGTATTAGACAGATTCGCTGCGTATACGCAGACTTGCAGCAGGAACCACTTCACGTCTGTAAACAATATCTAGTCATTTGTGCGCCAACTCAGTAGCCCCGCCTTTTTTCTAGAGCTTTGTACGCACGGAGTCCCAAATTATTTGTAAGAATGTAACGCATCGAAGTTTGTGAAATTTTAAGTTGGCCTGCCTCGTCCAGCTGCGCTGGATTACCAAGAATTACGTTCTGATTTGTTTGGACCTCCCGTCCTACGAATTTTTCAAGAATCAGTCTCCTTTAATGTGTTTTATTGTTTGAAAATAGGAAGCTTTCGCTAAGTAATACGTTTCAAAATAGCGGTCGTGGCCTCAAATTTCTCAAATACAAATTTTTAACCTAAAAAAAATAAGTTAATTGGCATTGGGACCGATGATATGCGAGTTCAATATTATACATTGCTTGGGACTGGCAAATTTCATAATTTATTATACATATGTTTGGCTTATTCAAATAAAACAAATTAATTAATTAATATTTATTATATTATTGTAAATTCAGCTATAAAATTAATTGAAATCTCCAATAAATAAAAAAAAAACAGTGGCGCCCGCAAATAATATTTTGTTGATATGTTACCCGATCCACCAAACATGTTTACATAAAATATTAGTGGACGTTTCATGTTATTGTAAATAAATCGTAAATAAAACATTAATGGTTTTGGGATTGACGAAAATATATTTTCTTTATTTTTAAGTCCCTAAGATAAATATAGACATGACCGTGATGTTGTCATTTCGCAGTTAAAAATAGGCGAAGAATAACAAGTTAGGGTTATCCACTTAAATTCAGCAATATGTCCCCGATCCCCCCGTGACTTAACAAAACGGACAAAACCAAAATCTATACCTACACCGATTCTAAAGTCCCCGTTGTAGCACAGAAAAATGTCACGGATGTGACGTTCATTTTATCACAGATTCTTTTCATTCTGAGAGTAGTTCGAGAATTTTGTATCTCGGGGGTCTAGACTAGACTGATAGATATATTTCTGCACGCTTCACAAAAATTCATATTATCGTGTAATTGTAATATAGTAAACCCTCCTACAACGCGACGCTTGATGCAAACACACGCAATGAAAAAATGCCCTGTAGAATTTATTTTTCAAAAAATGAGAAGCAGTACCTAGAAGCAGTAAAGATAGCGAAACTTTACTATTTTTAATGTAACGCATCTGGTGATTTTCTGACTAAGCCATAACTGTAACTCAGGCTTCCTGTATATTGGAGGACCTACAAATAGGCTCGCATAATGAGGAAGAATAGCAGGCAGTATATTCTTTCTTAACTCCTATTTTAACGTCCGCGACGTGCGACTGGAAATTGCTCACCTGGTCAACGTGGTTAGGTGGCAAGCTAACTAAGAAGGGGGAAACGCACGGTTGGGTGCGAAAGGTGTAGAACACCACCATCCTTAGCTGGACGCTTGTAACGTACTCTATCGAATTTTAAACTACAAAAGAAACATTAGCAAATAGCCTCGGATATGGACGGAATTAGAACAGACTAATATGGCGGAGATTTATTGATGCCTTATGTTCCCGCGAGGAATAAAGATAAGATGATGATGATGACAAATAGGCTGATTTATTTAAGGATTGGTTTCATCATTGTTTTGTTTTAGATTAATACAAATACTTCGAAAAAACAACTTAGCATTCCTAGCACAAAGCAGTGGCGTGCTATTTAAATGCTAATTTTCATTTAAAAACTGCGTGATAAAATCAAAAGCGCTAAGAAAGCTTTATATTTCGGTTTAAAAGTTATGCGTTTTAAAATCTATTTCTTATCCCATTCGAGCTTTTGTTGAGCTTTTAATAGTTTGTTATTGTTAAGCTTTCTGCGAAAATTCCATATTTCTTATAAATTCAATGAATAGGATAAAAATTCGATTCCAAATTATAGAGACTGATATTTTAATTTTGAGCTTTCAGTGAGCTTTCGAGATTCTTGAAACTTTTTTGAGGGAAAATTCAAAACTTAAAATATTGTTATTTGTATAGAAAATAGATTTTAAAATGTTAAAAATAAGGTTCGGAAAATAAAGGTTTCTGAGTTTGTGGCGAGCTTTTGTAAGAAAATCCATATTTTTGTAGGTAATTGTCTTCGGATCCAAAAAAAAAACGCAATGATGCAGGAAGTTTATAAATTAGTTGGTGAAAAATATCAAAACTTAACTTTTCATACGAAAGCTCTGCAAAGATTTGAAAGCTCCCCGAACGCTTTTTTTTCCGAACCTTATTTTTTACGTTTTAAAATCTATTTTCTGTGCAAATAACAATTCTTTAACGAAATTTCAAATTTTCACCAAAAAAAGCTTAAAAAATCTCGAAAGCTCATTGAAAGCTTAAAATTAAAATATCAGTTTGGAATTGTATTTTTATCCGTTTCATTAAATTTAAGGTACATTCCTCATTAAAAACGTGAAAAAAGACACATTTTCATTATTTTTTTTAAAATACTTTATGATTTCTTTCAGAGAATTTTTTTATTTTATCTAATAATACATACTCTTAAGTTTATAAAAAAAATTATTTTTCATTTTTATCATTGTTTACTATTTTTATAGACGCCGTGGAAATTGGCTCTTTAAAAAAAACCAGAAATTCGGTTCCACGCTTTCTGACTAATTGACTA
>JANTOP010052997.1:0-23551 GCA_027564815.1 Symmerus nobilis | reverse complement strand
AATTTCTTGAATTGGCACCACTGAGCAAGAGGAGTTTATTGCTTTTTTGAAACATTTCATAAGCGATGAAAGATGTTCAAAAAACAATCCTCCAATTTGTTATTATATAATCATAGTAGTCATAGCGCGATGCAATCGACTTAGCTATAGAGAATGGTGTTTATGTGTTAACATTTCCTGCGCATACAACAAAAAAATTGCGACCGCTAGATGTAGGCATTTACGGGCCTTTTAAAACCTATCTGTCTACTCAATTTGATGCATGGCTTAACATGAACATCGGTAAAAAAGTGAAAAGGCACCATATTCCTCAGATTTGCTCCACGAGCTTGGTCGTTAGCTATTTCTCAATCAAACGTAGCATGGTTTACAGCAGCTGAACTACTAGATAGAGTAAATCGACCACAAAATCAAAATGAGTCTTATAGCACCGAAATAGATGAACCAGACAATTATGAAGAGTTGGAAACATCCAGTTTTTATCTGTAAATCCACCTTCTACGTCATTTGTCAGTACTTCCACTGAAAATGTTGAGGAGGATATCGAACAAATGTTGGAGACATTAAATACACCTTTAACGTCTACCGGTTCCACAACACCACATGGAACAAAGTGTCGTCCAAAGACAAATGCTACACCTTCTATACAATTAACATCTCCATCACTCATGCGAGAATTGAGAAGAGTAAACAGAATAGGAAGACGAAAGAGGAGGCATTTCAGGCATTTTCGCCAAAATAACGAGGGCTTCTTTATTAAAAAACTTAAATTATGACAATGGAAAAATTAAACTAATTCATTATTTCAGTTTCATTTAAATAAATAAATTTTTTCTTAAGAACATGCTTTTTCTTGTTCATGTTTAAACAAGTGTATTACCACTACATTTTGGCCCATAGCTCAGTAGGCATACAACATGCTGTTATGGTGTCTATGAAACAAATGTAGCTAAAGGATGTACCTTTCAATCTACTTTTTATAAGATTTATGTTTTACTTAATATTAACAAAGCTATCGCCCCTCGAAACAAAATTGTTTCTACTAGCCCGCCCCTCTATCCTACTTACTTGAAACCCATTGTAGGTCCATGAACCAAATTTCATTTCGCATCGTTGATCATCGAACGGGAACCATGTAATATCAATTTTACATGTTGATTTGAATATACCCGGTGGCACGTATAAACATGAACCGTTATTTCGAACAACAACATTCGTCGGATATGTTCCATCGAATCCTTCGTCAGCACTGCAACCACAAATATAAATATAAATAATTTTCTTAATCGTAATATTACAAGATTATACCTAGATTAGGTACTTTCCCTTTCTTTTATCCTCCGTACATTTTATAACCGCGAAATCAGATAATATTTATAAGGAAATGGAAAATAAACAAGGGATTGGGAAGGCGGCGGGCGGGAAAATAATGGGAAAATTAACATCGAGAAACGATGGGTAATAAAAGGAAAAGATAACAAACAAACAAATACTTTCCTTTCTGTCAATGAATATTCTAAAAAACAGGAGAATAATATCCCCCTCCGAAATGAACCCGGAAATGGTTAATTATACGGTTAAGATATCCGTGACTTGATGTTGTACTTACCCTTTTCCCGCGAATTTAAAATGGGTGGCATGGAGGGAACTTTCCTACGGAAATCAAAACAGAGGTTTTTTGTATCACACGAAGACTTTTGTTTATTTTTCTCAAATCGTTAGCTTTATTACAAATTTAAGATCGTAGCGTACTACTACTGATCTCAGTGCGATTCCCTTTGAAGACTATAATTGCCAAAGCTAAATCAATAATATCTAGTATTGAACTTGAAATATAGGAAAGGCGGATATGTAAACTTCTAGCGAATCGTATGAGTTGGGTCGGGCTTTATATCTCATTGTAGTTATAGTAGCCATTATTCCATTACCAAATTTAAATTCCACTCTGTATTTTAAATTTTAATTATCTAGCAATTTAATGGGATACAATTGGGAGCAGAGTATAATAAAATAATAAAAACAACAATGCATTTTCCACTAATGTTCAGTTAATTGCAACATTAAATGCATGGAGAGGAAAAAAATCTAGTAAAGTAATGGGAGCCCATAGAATTTTTAATTTGGTTGTAAATTTAAATGAAAAAAGGATAATTAATTTGAAACCATTTCCCATTAAAAATATTTCCCATAATTTTATATTTCGAGTGCAGGGAGACTCCTCAAGTATACCCCCGAAAGGATGTAAAATAAAATTAGATTACCTGTTATACATTAGAACGTCTGGCTTCCACAATCGATGCGGTGGTATCCTCAAATCTCGCACGCCACCATATTCACTTGAATTCCATCGTACATTCATGTCGTTCCATTCCTTCAAAAAATAAGGATTTAAGAATTTATCAGGAAAAGAAACATCCCAATTTTAAATTTTAAATATTTTATGACGTCATACGTGGCAGGGATCGGATTCCGGATCATTTCAAAATTTTAACTCTGCTAGAAATAAATGCTAATTAGATTGTCCCGAACATATCCCAACAAAATATCGAACGTAAATTAATAATGTACCCTAATCAGTGGCGTGCTTTCTCGGCGAAATATCGACCGAGAAATTTGAATACCGGAGATCACAACATTTGATCCGGATTTCCCGATCATTTTCTTCCGATTCAAAAAAATTTAATGATGCAGAAAGTTTATAAATTAGTTGAGGAAAAATAGAAAAATTACAAAAACTAAATTGTTCGTACAAATGCTCTACAAAAACTTAAAAGCTCCAAAAAAGCTTTATTTTTCTAACCATAGTTTTCACGTTTTAAAATCTATGTTCCATCCAAATTACGGTTCTTTAACAAAATTTCAAATTTCCCCAAAATAAAGCTTTGAAAATCTCGAATCTCGAATCTCCCCCCCCCCCCCCCCCCCCCCCCCCCCCCCCCCCCCCCCCCCCGCTCCCCAAATGCTTCAGCAATCTCGAAAGCTAATTGAGCTTAAATTATTTTATTTAATAACTTTAAACCATTTAACTCATTTTTTTATAAAGTTTAAATTGAATTATGAGGGTGAAGGAGAGATGCTACCAAAAAAGTCTTGAAATCTGGCCTATGGTCCACCTATCTGGGGTAAGATATGTGGTACTTTAAGTCTTGTTTTCTAAGATCTATAATCTTCATCGACGCCGAGGTATCGTATCGGATAAGAGTTTAAGAGTTTATACGCCTTGGAATTTATTTTCCATCCTACCTAATACTTAAAAATCAGTGAAATTGAAGATTTTCTGTAAAAGCTTTAAGAAAGTTCCAAAAGCTCATCGAAAGCTTTTAATAAAAATATTATAATAGGCCATATGGAATCTAATTTTTCTCTCAATTAAATTTAAGAAAAATCCGAAATTTTTGTTGAAAAGTTCCGTGGAAAATTGAAAGCTGCAAAAATATCTCAACTTTCGGTTTACACGTACATTTATACGTTTTCAAATCTGTTTCCTATACCAATTTTTATCATTAACAAATCAATTTAATCTGCCGATAAATAAATTTTAATGAAATTGAAAACTTTCGTTCAAGAACTCTGTTGAAAATAAAAAACTCTACAAATAAGCTTTCGAAATTTTTAAACATTTTTTTGGGAATATTTGAAATGTCGTGAAAAGACCGATATCTGGATTGAAAATAGATTTTAAAATGAAAAAAATTAAGTTCGGAAATTAGAGCTTTCTTAAACTCTTTAACAGGGCAAAACTATCGGGGGAGTGGACAAAATATAGGGAGTCCCTAACCGACAAGATCCTCTCAAAAGGTGGGGCTGCGAAAATTGGCTTATTGAAAAAGCCAGATGGCAGCTCAACAGAATCTGGCAAAGAAATCCTGGAGTTTTTACTTTAAACACACTTTCTATAATCTAAAATTCTTGAAGACATTACGACGGCTATCCAAATGCCTCCACGGGCTGTAAGGCCCTCTAGTAGACTTTGGAACCTAGCCTCTGACATATTGAAACCCAGTATCCTTAAATGGGCCATTAGCACGTTTAAGCCATACAAATCGCTGCCAATACGGGGCAACGGAAACCATACCGATTCTGATCAGAATCTGTAAAGCCAGTTTGGCATTAGGACATATTCCCTCCTTATGGACAGAGGTTAATGTCGTTTATATCCCTAAGGCCGGGTGTGCAATGGACTTCAGCCCAAAAGCTTTTCGCCCTATAAGTCTTACCTCGTTCCTTCTCAAAACGATGGAAAAAGTACTAAACTTATACATTAGGAACAAGTTGCTAATGTACAAACCCTTCACAACACGCCTATCAGGCAGGCAAATCGACTGAAACTGCCCTGCATAGCCTTGGTAATATAATTGAATATACACTTGAGCATAAAGAGGTAGCCTTGGCGGGCTTTATAGATATAGAGGGAGCCTTCAATAATACGTCTTATGATTCAATTAAGAGAGCTACCGATAGAATAGGACTGGACACAGATATTGGCGACTGGATACAGGCCATGCTTAGATCTCGTAGAATCAAGACTACTCTTGAACGGGATGCAGTAGTGGCGACGGCGACCAGAAGTTATCCACAGGGTGGTGTACTATCCCCGTTGCTATGGTCTCTGATAGCCGATGAACTACTTCAAATCCTGTCCAGGAGTGGTTTTGAAACCATAGGGTACGCAGATGATCTAGTAATAATTGTAAGTGGTAAGTACACTTTGTGACCGTCTACAGGAAGCCCTATCGATTATATAAACTTGGTGCGAAGGGGAGGGACTTCGGGTCAATCCCAAAAAAACCAACATCGTTACTTTCACCAATAGAAGGAAAATGGACAATCTGAGAATGCCAACCATTTATGGTGAACAAATCAGGTTCTCTACGGAAACCAAATATTTGGGTGTTATCCTTGATTCTAAACTGAACTAACACCTGAAGAAAACATCCAACAAAGCACGACTGTCTTCATGGACTTGTCGGAGACTTTGTGGGAGGACATGGGATCTAAATCCCAAAGTACTATTTTGGATCTACACTATAGTAATAAGACCAATGATAAAGTATGCATCAATTGTCTGGTGGCAAAAAACTGCCACCATAACGACAAGAAAAAGTCTAGAAAAGATGCATAGACAGGCACGCCTAAGTGTCACAGGGACGACGAGCTCCATGCCGAGTGATAAAACTATACCGGCATTTCATTTTGAAAAGCGTTTCAAAATACGAGTCTGTAGCCGAGCAGAATGGTCAGAAAACTTGAACAGGTTCGGTATGGGGGATATAATCTGGTATACAGATGGTTCTAAAAGACAGACGAGGGTTTCGGTGTCGGAATATTTGGGAAAAACCAAAATCTCAGTTCGCCAGAAATCTCGGGCAACATACTACTATATTCCAAGTCGAAGTCTTCGCTATAGAATTCTGTATACGAGAAAGCATCAGTAGGGGATACAAGAACATAAAGATTCTAATCTTCTCTGACAGTCAGGCAGCTCTAAAGGCACTGGAGTCCTATCAAATTGACTCTTAAACTGGTACAAAACTGCCTTAATGTCCAAGACGACCTATGTCAACTCAACAATGTTGAATTGATTTGGGTCCCGGGGCATACAGGAATTGAAGGCAACTAAAAAGCTGATCTTCTAGTCAAGTTAGGAGCGGGATTAGCTTTCGGGCCGGAGCCATTCTGTGGAATATCAAAATCCACGGTAAGTAGAATGATATCAGAATGGGCCGGAAATAGGAAAAAATTGTGCTGGGAGCAATCTCCAGGACAAACCCATGCAAAGGCGTTTATTGCCACGCACTCTATCAATAGAACGAAAGAGTACCTAAATCTAACGAGTAACCAGATCAAGGAAATAACAGGACTACTGACTGGACACTGTAACCTGAAAAACCACCTCCACAAGATGGGTTTAGTTAAAAAGTTAAAATTCTGTCAAACGGCAGTTATCTAAATAGAAAATAGATTTTTAAACGTAAAAAATTAAGTTCGAAACTTCGTTGAGCTTTTAACAGTTTGGATAAACTTTCTGCGTAAATTTCATATTTCATTTAAATTTAATAAAGTGGATAAAAATTCGATTTCAAATTACAAAAAATGACATTTTAATTTCAAGCTTTCAATGAGCTTTCGGGACTCTTAAAGTTTTTTTTTTGATAAATTGGAAATTTCATTAACGGATGGTTATCTGGATGGAAAATAGATTTTAAGTCGTAAAAAATAAGGTTCGGGACATTAAGCTCTCTAGGAGCTTTTAAGTTTATGCAGAGCTTTTATACGAAAAATTTTGTTTTGATATTTCTCTATTTTTCCTCAATTAATTTATAAACTTTCAGCATCAATACATTTTTTTGGGTCCGAAGAAAATTATCGGGAAATCCGGTTCAAATATCGCGATGTCCGATATTCAAATTACTCGGTGCGAGCTTTTACCAATTTTTGATTTTTCTTAGATAAATTTTAACTTTTCGGAAATATTTAATTTTTGTATTTTTACCTAACTATCAAAGCAACTTTCTGCGTTTTTAGATTTTTTCGGTCGAAGAAAATATTCTAACAGAATGTTGACCGTACGTCACTGAAACAATCCGTTAATATTTGTTATATTCCGAAATTGTAATTTGAATTTTAAAATCTTTGAATATTAAAGTATGGCTGGGTAAATTACACATGGAGATTACCATGTTTGTTACACCGCCATATTACAATAAATAATTAGATTTTAAACCCTTAAAATCCCCTTGTCTCATATTTCAAATCTAAATAAAACATTCTTAAAGAAATCCCTATGAAGCAAATTAAATATATTCTCGTCCCCCGGCCCACTTATGAATTATTTACTTTCCGTTAAACTAAAAGGATTTTTGCCCAACAAAAAAAGGCGGGAATCGTTTTATAATTTTCCTTGTGGCGTGTATTCATAAAATACCTTATAATAACCAAGGAAAAAGAAAGTTGTAACATTAATTTTCCCAAATAATAAGAAAACTTTATTATAAACTTGTAACTCGGAAAGGATAAACATGATAAATATATCACAATACCACATAATTTTAAATCAAATATTCATAAGGAATGAAGATGGTTAATAAAAACAGGCAGCAGGATTCGGAGAATAATAGATTTGATCTGTCAGGAAAAAAAGGATTCGATTTATTTTCATTTTGTAGCGACTCCTTTCTCCCCTGTCCCATAATTTCTAGTTTTCCAAACTAAACCCTAAAGAAATATTATCTGAATATTATCTTACTACTATGACCCTCTAAGAATTATATGGAAATAAATTTCATTCTAATACGTGATGCAAGTTTATGATGTAAATCTAAATGGATGTTAAATTTGTTTCGAAACAAAAAGTTTTCCCTTTTTCCCAGGATATCGGAATAAAAGAAATCTGATTACAGAAAAGAAAAATGTTTATATTTTCTTATTAAAATTATTATTTAACGATTTACTTCTTCCCGAGGAACATCAGGATACCCACCGTTGGTTAATAAGATAATTAAAAATTAAAACTTCCACCGATCCTGGGAAAATAAGATATTAAAAAGAATCAATTAAAATGTTAATAATTTAATATGAAAGGGTATCCTTTGACTTTATGTACTAGTTACTTTGATGACCCCTTTGTTATTCGACGTTTTACTTTATCTCCTTTTTCCTATATATTTTCCTCCTTTCCATCCCGTTTTTTATAAAGAAATTAAATTTTTTTCAATATTTTCTCGGTACAGTCTTTTATATTAGTTTCTTACACAATTTTCCTTTCAGATCTGTTTAACTTATGGTTAGCAGTTTTTTTTAATTCCCTTTTTAGTTTCTTATATTACAAAGACGTCTTTATATAGTTTATTCTCCCATTTATAGCATTCCCTTTTAGCTGTTAGGATATAAACCACAATTTTATTTTAATAATGATGTACATGGTTTAATATCCTTCGTACGCATATTGGTTCATCATCATCATCTCGTCTTGTCATCTAGCGCGGGGACGTAAGGCATCAACAAATCGGTTTTTATTTTGCCATCGGATATTTTTTTACCATTACGCCGGTTATATTTATAATATCTTCATTCGAGACGACTAACCAGTGGCGAGAACAAGAGGAAACTAGAGGGAAGGAGAGGTGCTAAAAAAAGCTTTAGGAAAGTTCCAAAAGCTCATCGAAAACTTCAAATTAAATTATTATTGAAGGATCAAATCTAATTTTTCTAAATCTAATAATTAAATTTGAATTTGAATAACTTAATCGGCCTGAAATTTTGCATAAATATAAGCTTTCAATGAGCTTTCGAGATAATGCAGGCATTTTTTTTGGAAAAATGTTAAATTTCGTTAAAGGACCGATATCTGAATAGAAAGCAAATTTTAAAACGTGAAAAATTAAGTTCGAAACCTGGAGCTTTTTTTGAGCTTGCAATTGTTTGAGAAAGCTTTTAGCGAAAGTTTCATATTTTATTGACGTTTAATGAATCGAATAGAAATTAGATTACAAATTATATAAAATGATATTTGAATTAAAAGCTTTGAATGAGCTTTGGAGATTTTAAAAGCTTTATTTACGGAAAAATTAAAATTTTGTTAAAGTATCCTTATCTGGAACGAACATTGATTTTCAACCGTTAAAGATTAAGCTCGAAACTTAGAGCTTTCTTTGTGCTTTTAATTGTTCAGATAAGCTTTCTGAGAAAATTCCGTATTTCATATAAATTTAATCAATCGGATAAAAATTCGATTCCAAATTATATAAAATGACATTTTAAATTTAAGCTTTCAAGGAGCTTTGAGATTTTTAAAGCTTTTTTGGAAAAAGTTAAAATTTCATTAAAGGATCGTAATCTCTAATTCGAAAATTCGATTCCTAATTATATAAATTACATTTTCATTTCAAGCTTTCAATGGGGCTTTCAAGATTTTGAATATCTTGTGGGAAAATTTGAAATTTCGTTAATGAACCGTAATTTGGATAGAAAATGGATTTTAAATTGTAAAAAATATGGTTCGAAAAATAAAGCTTTCTGGGAGCTTTTGAGTTTTGTAGAGCTTTTATCCGAAAAGTTTAGTTTTAATATTTTAATATTTTTCCTCAACTAATTTATAAACTTCCTGCATCATTAAATTTTGTTAGATCCGAAGAAAATTATCGGGAAATCCGGATCAAATATCGCGGTGTACGACATTCAAATTTCTCGGTGCGAGCCATTACAAATTTTTGATTATTTTTAGATAGATTTCAACTTTTCGGAAATATTAATTTTTTTACAATACCTTTCTTTTAGGAGAAATTGACTGAAGGGAATTTATATATGGGAATCTTAATTCTGATACCCCAATTGACCGTAATTGTGTAAAATAAATTAAAAACCTATATCCGATCCAATAGTCATAATTGTAAAAGATAAAAAGGGCAAATTTTCAAATTATCGAATTTTTCCATAAGACATGGTCCTTAATACTGTCCTTTTTTGACCATTTTTGAGAAATGCAACTAGCAGCCTAAAATTCTGCAAAGATATCTGTATCTGTCATTACTTCAAAAACTATTAGGTAACTCCGTTATTCCTGGAGCTAGAATCCCACAACTTTTTTCCTAAGTGCTTCATGAGATCTAAACAAAAAGCTATTTCCGGATTTTGTTTAAAAAAAATTTTTTGAGCGAGACTGAGCTTGGGAAACATGCTCTAAATTCGTCATTCGATTTTTTCCGTTTTTCTTATTCATCATTTTGAAATTCAATTTTTATTAAGAAAATTAGGTTCCATTTGGCTGAAATTTTTTTCCTAGACGCCCGATGAGGTAAACGAAAAACTAATTTCAGGATTTGAAAATAAAAAATTTTTTGAGAGAGTAATGAATTTTGAAAAAAATCTTGATTTTCTTTTATTTTCTTCAGTCAATTTTTAGCTTTTTCTAAATCATTAGATTTTAATTAAAATTTTTAAAATTTCATTCGATTTTCCTAAAAAAAAATTTCTGGGTACTTTATGAACGAAACTAAAAACTAATTTCAGGATTTTAAAAAAATTATTTTTTTGAGCCAGTTCCCGCTTGGGAAAATTGCTCGATTTCTTTTAAGTTTATCAAATGATTTTTGGGCTATTTTTTTCATATTTTTGAAATTAAATTTTTTATTAAAAAAATTTCATCCGATTTGTCTAAAAAAATTTCCCTGGACGTCCGATGAGATAAATGAAAAAGTCATTTCAGGATTTAAAAATAAAAATTTTTTTGAGGAATTTATGGAAGTTGAAAAAATATTTGATTTTCTTTAATTAATTTTCTGGTTGTTTCTTCATCATAATTTTAAATTAAAATATTTATTAAGAAAATTGAATTCGATTTGGCTAAAACTTTTTTCCTGACTATTTCATGAGCTAAACTCAAAAGTATTTTCAGGATTTTTTAAAAAGAATTTTTTTCAGCTAGTTATGAGCACTAAAATGTAAGTACGACAGTAAGTTGTAAGTTGAATTTTATTATTTTTAAAATTTCGGAATTACTTCGAATTGGGAATAATTGGGGTAATTTATAAATATTTATATTTTTAAAATCGTTGTCAAAAATCGAATTGTAATAAATTAAATTAAATCGATCGATTTTTGATTTAAATTTTCCAATGAATTATTCCTTTTTTCTTACCCTCACGTTCTCGATACAATTACTTAAAAATTTCTTTGCAAAGTTATAATAATCTGTATATGGATCGAATTGTAGATCCTTTAAAAGGATCTGTACTAAATTTTAGGATTCTAACTGCAAACATGACGGAGTTACTAATACTACATTTCTTTTTTTTTTTTAAAGTATATAGAGATAAGGAGATCTCCTGATAATTTCAATTTCTCAAAAAAAATATTAGGTTTCCATGGATTCGTAAAATTCCTAATTAAATATCTGGGGAAATAGTTAATAGAATTTAATGGATCTGGAACCAGATCTCGAGATATAAGCGAAACAAAATGAAAAATCAGCTCCGTTAATAATGGGAATTTCAGAACTCTGTAAACGGTGAATATCTTATAAAATATAACTTCCCACTTTGCCGAAAACCTCTTTTCTCTATCTAGTCCAGGGGCTGAGATCTGGAAAAAAAGTTTCAAAAATCCGAAAAATAACTCTTTCTGGATTTGGGGATTGGCTGTCTGGCTCATGATAACAGAGCCAATGTGGAGTATAATTATCGAATTAGTTGTTTTTTTACCCTCTCCGTCCTGAATTTAGAGCCCAGGAAGTTAAAAGTTAATTCAAATGTAAGGGTTGACATTATAATCGATATCTCGGAAAATTCCCAAGGAATTAGAACCAAATTAATTTTCTGTGGTATAAATTCTCTAGAATCTCATCGAGTTATCTGACTTTGTTCCAGAGATATTAGATTTAAAAATTTATGTATTTCTTAATTTGGCAGACTTCTAATGATCCCCTCAGAAAACCAATTTCTCCCAAAGGACTACTATCCGACCATAAACAGAAATGATTCCCAAAAAGCCAATCTTTCGATTGGTTGTAAGATAAATCCAGAATTCCTATTCGTTCCGGAGATACAGGTCCTTCTTTTCGGTCAAAATTCAAAGATTTACACGAAGAGCGGAGGGATCCTAATCGGTTTTGTGCCAAAGTCTTCACCTCGCACCTTGTAGTTTTGTGTCGCCCTATTCTACAACTGCCCAGCGGGTTCCGATTAGTGAAAGACGTGGAGGTATGGTATCGGATAAGAATTTTTACGTTTTGAAATTTATTTTCCAAAATAGCTTTAAGAAAATTCCGAAAGCTCATCGAAAGCTTTTAATTAAAATATTATTTTATTCAATATCAAATCTATTTTATCTCCCGATAAATAAATTTAAATGAAATCGGAAACTTTCATAAAAAGCTCAGTGGAAAATTAAAATCTCTACATACAAAAGCTTTGCTGAACTGAATTGAATTGACGGCAAATTATCAAGAAGGAAATGTTTCCTCTTCTAAAATTCGTCTATCTGCTTGAGATTTTGCATTGAGCTTTCGAGATATTAGAAGCATTTATTTTGAGAAAAGTTAAAATTTCGTGAAAGGACCAATATCTGGATAGAATAAAAATTTTTAAACGTAAAAAATTAAGTTCGAAATTTAGAGCTTTCGTTACGCTTTTAATAGATTGAATAAGCTTTCTGCGAAAATTCCGTTTTTCATTTAAATTTAATGAATCGAATAAAAATTGGATTCGAATTGACATAAAATGATATTTTAATTATAAGCTTTCAATGAGCTTTCGAGATTTTTGGAAAATTTTAAATTTCGTTAAAGAAATGTTATTTAGATAGAAAGTAGATTTTAAGACGTCAAAAATGTGGTTCGGATAATAAAGCTTTCTAGGAGCTTTTATGTTTTTGCAGAACTTTTCTACGAAAAGTTTAGTTTTTATGTTTTTATATTTTTCCTCAACTAATTTATAAACTTTCCGCATCATTAAATTGTTTGGATCCGAAGAATATCGGAAAATCCGGATCAAATGTCGATGATGACGCCAATTGTTGTGTTCAGGGAATTATTGTGGACGTGCGCGGCTGGTCGCAACTATATGTCCCAACAATGCGGGCTTTCCCCCGTAAAGTTTCTAAGTTTCGACCAATCCCCGGTGGCTATTCCAGGTGTAATCTTACTGGGACTGTAGTCACTTGGAATGAATCCTATGTTACTTCCCCCTTTTCTTCCCGTTTTCCCGCATAACTTTTGAGCGGAAAAATAATTTGCCCATCGTCGGAGGTTTTTAATATCACTTCTTTGGCTAACGTATTTATTACGGTTCGGTGCCACATTAAGTCTCTTCCAATTATCGTGCTCGTGTAATATATTAGTCACATCGTCGATTATGTGCCACTTAGTGTGCATTCTCACACGACCCTTTTTCACCCATCCCTGGGCAATTCCCAAAGTCACCCCTTTTTTATTACTTATTCCCCTGATTACCGTGGCTTCCGTTGTATTTATCGCAATTCCCTCTCGGAGGCACCCATATCGCAGCAGACTTATATCCGCCCCAGTATCTACCAGTATGGGAATTTTATTTGAATTACAGATGCTCAACTCTAACTCTACATACACCTGGTCGGTCAGCCCGGTGCGCGTTTGTGTTGCCTGAACGTGGTTATCGTAGTAACTTTGCGCGTTACTGTCGTCTACGGCGGACTTCATTTTGGTTCGAATTTTCCCTAACTCGGTTTTGCAGGACAACCGGTAGCTATCCCCAATCTCCCCGATTTCCCCAATATTATCAAAAAAGGATAAAATGGGTATTCTACCCCTTCTTTGGGTATATTCTGTTGTTCGGTTACTCCCGAACAGGTCGGTATCCAACCCGTGGAATGGATCATGAATTTCTACTGCTATGTCTACCAACTTTGCTCTATCTGTTTTTTTCGAACAGGCTTCCTTTCCCTGTTTGGCATTAGTTTTATCCCTATTAGTCAATTTCTCAGTCGCGTCTACCTCCTCTGTTAAATTCTGTCCCTCAAATACCGGTTCTTTGAAATATAGTACCCCGTAGTCTTTGTTTCCCCAGTTCACGTTCTCAGTCGCGGTTGTAGGCGGTCCCTTTTTCGCATCCATTGCGTCGGCGTTTTCTATCTCGTTTTACCGTATAATCGCATTCATTGCATCGGCGTTTTCAAATATATAATTCTGATTTAGGGCCCTGTCCCCTGAGGCTACATAATCTCTAGTTGCTGTTCGTCGGGGGTCGAATTCTAGATCGGGGGTCGATTTAGACGTACTTCTAAAGTTTTTCGCGTTTCTTTGTGGCGTAGTTGGCTCATATATATTATTTTTCTTGTCCTGTTCGTATGTATCCTGTGGGATACCTGTTTTCTCGACAGGCGGTTCGGTTTCTAATCGGACGAGGTCGCGGCCCTGTCGTCGCGCAACCCAGTGGAGTTTCCCGAAAGATTCTGCCTGTCATTATAGCTTTTGTTAAAAGGGCATGCACCTTCAGCGTGGCCCTCACGTCCGCACCATCCGCATAATTCTAGATTAAAATTTCTCCGGTCATTTGCCTGAAAAACTCTTACGCGATATTCCCCACGGGGGTTAGAGTCGTTCCGGTCTCGGTCCCTATTTTCGTAGCGCCTATTCATATTGTCATCCCTGGAGCTATATTCTCGTCCGAAGTTACCAGTCGGTCGTGGGTGGGGGTTTTGCCTATTATTGGTCCAGTTCACCCTCACGTCTGGCCTAACTGGTGGGCAGTTATTCGTATATTGCCCGTACGAGTTGCAACGATTGCAATAGGCCGCGTTTCGGCGTTTCCGACAATCCCTCATTAAGTGGCCTGCAACTCCTCAGAAATTGCACGTTCGATGTTCCCTGTTCCCGAAGTCATTATTTCTACTGGGCCCTCCATACGCGAGATTCGGTCGTTCGGTTTGTCTGGGTGGGTTTAAGTTCGCACTACGCTCTACTTCTGTGCCAGAGTTCCCATTTCACACCTCCCTCTGCTGATTAAGGGTTTCTATCTTTTGCGCCCTCTCTATTAGCTTTTGTGTGTTGGTGTCCTCGCTGGCTATAATTATTTGTCGGACTCCGGCGTCCCTAAGCCCTAATCTAAACGTTTGGTCGAGATTTACATCGATGTATTTAAGGAGGTCACGGGCATCTTCTTCCTCGTGCGAGGCTTTGGCTATTGTTTTGGCATTCCGTCCGATATTCAAATTTCTCGGTGCGAGCCTATACGAATTTTTGATTTTTCTTAGATAAATTTCAACTTTTCCGAAATATTTAATTTTTGTATTTTTGCCTAACTGTGCGACATCAAACCTTCCATATCTACTTAATTTAGAAAATCTTATATCAAATTTTATATCATATTTTGGTATCAACAATAACTTCAACAAGGTGTCAATTTATACTTGTAATGAATAACCAAACATTTTCATCCCACTTACCTTCGACAAATCTCTCTTTTATCGTCGCTTGATGATAGTCGTTTAGTTAACAGAAAATTCATATTTGAAATGATCGGAAAAGGTGATAGGAACTATTTATCAATTTTCCAGATATAAGAAGAGATGAGGGGGACGTGAACAGAATTTTAAATTATTCAAGAAGTTAGAAAATACTTTTGAAACAATGATTGGAAACTAATCTTAAGCAATTTATTTATTATTCAATTATAAATTAATATTTAGTATAAACGCTTTCGAAACTTACCAATTTCAACCAGATGTTTGTAATTAATAGTTGATTTTTCTCGTCCTGAAATGTAGATGAAAGAAAGTCTTGTTATTTTCATTAAATTAAATTTCCATTCAACTTAAAATTGAATATTTTATGTTGAACGTAAAACAATACAATATGAAAAGTTGGACCTGGGGAACCCTCTGCAGACATATAATTATTTCATTTATTGAAAAATGTTCCATTTTCAATCAATTCTGTTCGAATATAGTCAGTTTATATATTTATAACCCAAGCATATCCTCCAAATACACTCTAAAGCGTCTCATACTTAAAAACCAATCAAGAGAAGCCCAACTGACGAGTTTTTAAAGTGACGGCGAACCAGAAAAAAGGGAAATTTCCATTAATGGAGTTGGAAGGAGGAGGAAAATACGACACTGATTGAAATAAAATACAGTTTTTGAAAAATTTGGTACATAATTTCCCATACATTCGATTTAATTTCGTAGACTAAATAGTTAAAAATTGAGAAGAATCTCAAGTCACTCATCATTTATGCCATGAATTGCAGCATAAAAATTTTTCCCTGGAAAACCTTAAGTGAAAATTGCATATTAAGATTAATCTTGTTACTTGGGATGGGGATGCCCCGACTAACTTTTCAATGGTTATTAATAATAATGTCCGTCAAGAGAAATCTCATGGTACAGGATGATTATCTGATCCCCATTTTATCATCTTCTAACTCAACTTATATCAAGTATATATCAAATAATAACCCTGTAAAAAACTTTTAATTTTAATGTATGCAGATGCAGATATTCTTTATAAGTAGCAACGGAAAGGAAGTTTATGAAGATTCGATATGACTATACCCCATCATGAATATTTTCTTCGGCCACGAAAAAATGTATAAACGAAGACTGGTAACTGGCAGTTACTCTGACAGTTAAGTAAATATAAAAAAATGAAATATTTCCGAATAGTTGAAATTTATCTAAGAAAAAGCAAAAATTCGTAAATACTCGCACTGAGAAATTTAAATATCGGACATCGCGACATTTAGCCTGGTCTCTAAAGGAGGCTCCTTTTCTAAGTCCAAAGCATGGCCAGTAGTACTTATGTACTTGGTTGATTGGATGTAAAAGGGGTCTCAATTACTCTAAATTTAACCTCTACGTTGGTGAGCCTAGAAACTCTCTCGGCTGATCCTTGCTCAGTTTTTCGAGAGCGAGCTAATAAATTTGGTATGACTAATCTACGTAGGTGTTATGTGTTTCAAAGATTCATCTGAAAGGATAGCGTAACTTATACGTCCCTAACGGAGTCTTGTAAGCACTTGGCGCACTTACTCGTATTTAGCCGAACCGGCGAGGTCGGGGAAGCCAAGCGGGGGATTCTTAACAAACCCCCTATTCGTGGGAACAATAAGCGAGAAATTTAAAAAACCAAAACTAAAGCCGGGCAACAAGATCGGCAGGTTGGGGCGTGCCCCGACAAAAAAGGACATTGCATCGTTAGAGACACAAGTGTCCTGAACAACGATTATTGATCCAATCCCAGATCTAAAAGCGACTGAGGAGGTAGTCCAATGGGCTGGAGTGGCTGTACCTTCCACCTCAAAACCCAGGTCCGACGGAGAGAAACTTCCTAAGATGGGGGGAGCAATGAGAAAACGCTTCCTCCGATTTAGTAAGGAAGGACTTTCTCTTCAGGAAGCCCTGATAAAAGCTAAAATCCCCCTGGGTCCGGCTGTTACTGCAAGGGAAGTCAAGGGAAACAGCAAAACCTAAAGCCAAGAAATTGGCTAAACCAATACCACCTAATTCGAAAAAGGCCAAATAAGGAAGACGCTAAGAGAATTAAAACCTCTAAGCCTTCCTTTAGCCAAGTGGCTGGTAGCGTCAAGCTTGGGATCTTTCCAATGGACTTCCCCACAGCAAAAGCAAGTGGGGAAGATCTGGATAAGATCCCTAAGCATATCAAGAAAGCCATTTGCGACGAAAGTAATGGGATTATCAAACCCGTCATCGTTCAAAGACCCTTTCTTAGGGATGGCTTTATACACCTAGTCTGTGCAAACAGAGACACCTCAATCTGGGTTAAGGTTGCACAGACATGGTCTGAGCTAAACTTGAAGATTCTGGAAGAAAAAGACTTTCCCGAACAGAATATTCTGGTCCGATTCCTCGAGGGTGGCTCAGAAGACTCAAATGAGGACATTATGAAGATGATCCAAGGCCAAAACGTCAGAATAACGACTTCAGAATGGAAAGTGGAGAACCGGAGGACAAATAAGACTCTGGCAATCCTTACAATCAGTGTCGACACACTGAACTTTGGATTTGGGGTGAGAGTAAAACTCCACCGCAAATCGAACAAAGATGACGCGAAGGCACGTGGAAAGCCTGAAAAACAAGGTGAACAGATGGAAGCCGAAGAGACTCCATCTGCGACCCCTAGCACAGGTGCTGTCGAGTAAGACAACATGAAGAGTATCCAAATTAATCTCCGCAGGGCGAAGGCAGCGTCCTTCGCCCTCCACGATAAATTTAGAACTGGAATAGAGAACTGGGGTTAATTCAAGAACCCTGGACTAGAAAAGACCAAATAAGAGGACTTCTAACAAACGCATGTAAGCTAAATTACTGTGCCGGGAAAAGAAGACCGAGAGCGGCACTCCTATTGGATAAAAAATTACCTGAAATTCCTCTTACAGTATTCCTAACATGCGATTTGCTAACGTTATAATTGTGTTAGCGTATTTCCCCAATGAAGGAAGTGATCCTTCAGAGGTGAAGAAACTGATACAATATTCCAAGAAGAAGAACATCCACCTAATAATGGGATCTGATGCTTACTCACATCATGAGATCTGGGTAAGCAGCGACACCCGCGAAAGAGGTGATTACATCTTGGAATTTACTATTAGAAATAATTTAGAAATCTACAATCGTGGATATATACAAACATATTGCGACATTTGATCCGAATTTCCCAATCATTTTCTTCCGATCCAAAAAATGTAATGATGCAGGAAGTTTATAAATTAGTTGAGGAAAAATATCAAAATATCAAAACTAAACATTTCGTTAAAAAGCTCCTCAAAAATTTAAAAGCTCCCAGAAAGCTTCATTTTCTGAAGTATAATTTTTGCGTCTTAAATTCTATTTTCTATCCAGATAACGTTCTATTAACAACAATTTCAAATTTTCCTTTAAAAAAACTTTAAGAATCTCGAGAGCTCATTGAAAGCTTCAAATTAAAATGTGATTTTATATAATTTGGAATCGAATTTTTATTCTATTTATTAAATTTAAGTAAAATGTGAAATTTTCGCAGAAAGCTTATCCAAATTATTAAAAGCGCAACGAAAGCTCTAATTTTGAAACTCTAGTTTTTACGTCTAACAATCTCTTTTCTATCTAGATAACGATCCTTTAACAAAATTTCAACTTTTTTTAAAATAAAGCTTTAAAAATCTCGAAAGCTCATTGATGAAAGCTTACAATTATTATGTCATTTTACATTATTGGTAGACTAATTTTTATTTGATTCATTAAATCAAGAACGATGAATCCTTTAATTCAATTCAATTCAATCCATTGAAGCTTTCGTAGAGATTTTAATTTTCCACGGAGCTTTTTATCAAAAAATTTCGGATTTTATTCAAATTTAATTATTGGGAGAAATATTAGATTTCATACGGCCTACAATAATATTTTTGTTAAAAGTTTTTGGAACTTTCTTAAAGCTTTTTCAAAAAACATTAGACTGCACGGCACCGCCATTACATTTTTTTTATTTAATTTTCTTACCGGTTAGTAGGGATATTCTTTCAGAAAGTTTTACGGAATATTTGATGTGACCGTTAAAAAAAAATTCAACTTGCCAAATATAATTAAATTAATTTTCCCTCGCCGGAAAACTCCCCAACCTTAACAAGGAAAATATAATTATCACAAAATCCAATTTTTTTTTCGGCACAACAAATATTTCGTTTGAAGTTTCATTTTTTTCCCATACCCGGAGAAGAGAATTATTATTAAAAATCCATTCTGATAAATTGATATTTTTGCTAATAAATATTTTCCTTTCCCCCCCTCCAAAATGTTCCTTCCGAGTTAATTTGTCATGTCAAAATGAAAAATCATTGCTATTTCGCCTGAAGGACGGAAAATGTTGGCCGTTTGTTATTTAAAATATTAATTTAAAAAAAATAAATGTTCTGTTTATTTATGAAAATCTCGTGCAGGGATAATTATTTATGAGTGGCGATGGAATTAAACTGAAATGTGGAGAAAAGGGGTTAGAAAAGTATATCCTTTCAAATCATACTAGTTACCCATGGGAAATTTCTCATTTTCTGGACCTATTTTCTATAGCAAGAAGAACTGAATGAATGAAAAATGAAGCGCTTTTAGGGAATTTTACAAGCATATCCGTCACTGCTATCGTAAATAGCAAATTAAAGGACTTTTTCCCCGAATAAGTTCACTCCTTTACTAACAGTTGTGCTATTTTATTGTTGTTGTAGATAACCACTCATCGCATTTATTTGTAGAGGCTCTAGATAATTGCGGCTGAATACAGCTGCTTAACGCATTGATTTACCGGCTCGTCAAAAACTACGGTAGCGTCTAGAAATTAGACATACCCCAGCACTCGCCCGCCAAAAATTAGACTTGTCATTGACGCCACTATTACGTGGCTGCGTGGCATTTAGGTTGCCTTGGAAGCATCAGGAATATGTCCATACAACCCTGATATATTCACAGCACAATTAACTGATAGATAAGGAAGAACAGCGCCGACCGCATATGAAACATTGGGAGGAACACCACGTTCTCCTGATTGTACTCTGGCTTCAGTGCTTTCAGAGATTGAACCAAAGCAAAAGCAAAAACATAATACTGACAAAAAAGATAAAAACGTGACCGTATACCGACGGAGTATTGCCTGCGAATATTGCTGACTTATGAGCAAAACGTCAAAAACGAGATGAATTCAAATCAAAAACACCAAACATCAATTATAATGAAGGGATTCATAGTGCCTCTTTGCCCTTTCATTAAAAAATTCATCTATCGACCTGACATTTTGAATAAATTTATGCTTTCAATGAAATGAGCTTTCGAGATTTTTGAAGATTTATTTTGGAAAAACTTAACATTCTGTTAAAGGGCTGTTTTCTAAAAAGAAAATAGATTTTTAAACATTAAAAATATAGTTCGAAACTCAGAGCTTTCGTAGTGCTTTTAGTAGTTTGGATAAGCTTTCTGCAAAAATTCCATATTTCATTTAAAATAAATAAATAGGATAAAAATTCGATTTCAAATTATATAAAATGAAGTTTTAATTTTAAGCTTTCAATGAGCTTTCGGGATTTTCAAAGCCTTATTTTGGGAAAATTTAAAATTTCGTTATAGAATCGTTATCTGAATAGATGATAGATTTTTAAACGTAAAAAATTAGTTTTTAGCTCAGAGCTTTCGTTGAAAATTTCGTTTCGTATAGTTTGAATGAGCTTTTTTCGAAAATTCTATATTAACTTTAAATTTAATGAATCGGATAAAAATTCGATTCCAACTTTATATAAAATGACATTTTAATTAACAGCTTTCAGTGAGCTTTCGAGATTTTCATAGCTTCATATTGGGAAAATTTCAAATTTCGTTAAAGGATCATTATCTGAAGAGATGATAGATTTTCAAACGTAAAAAATTATGTTTTAGCTCGGAAGTTTTGATTGAGCTTTTAATAGTTTGAATGAGCTTTCTGCGAAAATTCAATATTTCTTTTAAATTTAATGAATCGGATAAATATTCGATTCGAACTTTATATAATATGACATTTTAATTTAAAGCTATCAGTGAGCTTTCGGGATTTTCAAAGCTTTATATTGGGAAAATTTCAAATTTCGTTAAAGGATCGTTACCTGAATAGATGATACATTTTTAAACGTAAAAAATTATGTTTTTAACTCGGAGCTTTTCATTGAGCTTTTAATAGTTTCAATGAGCTTCCTGCGAAAATTCCATATTTCCTTTAAATTTAATGAATTGGATAAATATTCGATTCCAAATTATATGAAATGAAGTTTTAATTTTAAGCTTTCAGTGAGCTTTCGAGATTCTCAAAACTTCGAGTTGGGAAATGTCAAATTTCATTAAAGGATCGTTATCTAGATAGAAAATGGAATTTAAGACGTATAAAATATGGATCGGAAAATAAAGCTTTCTGGGAGCTTTTAAGTTTTTGCAGAGCTTTTGTACGAAATGTTTAGTTTTGATATTTTTGTATTTTTCCTCAACTAATTTATAAAATTTCTGCATCATTACATTTTTTTGGATCCAAAGAAAATTATCGGGAAATTCGGATCGAATGTTGCGATGTCCGATATTCAAATTTCTCGGTGCGAGCGGAATTTTCGAAAGCTTTAATTTTTCGGAAATATTTAATTTTGATATGTTTTCCTAACAGTCAAAGTTACCGAGGAAATTAACGTGTATCCACCAAAATATTCACCGTATACCAATTTCCCATATATCCTGGAAACAATTTTAATTTAATAAAAAATTCGTTGTGAGTTTTTAATTGCATTTCCCGTAAATTTACTTGGTTATATGGTTACACACCACCGGATCCGGATGGCAGCTAGTCCAACTCGATTTGGGATAACTCTTTTGACTCATTTAATTGATAAACTAACTAATTAGAGTTTTAACTTAAACCAGATTTAGAACGATTATCTGAATGGCCATAATATTTATTTTTAAAGTTAGACTAGATGGGATTGGGACCGTCCTGTGACTATATATTTATAGGAAAAAAAAGGATATGAAAAAAATTCCATTCGAAAATATTTCCCTGTCGATTATTCACCATAAGAGGAATTTTCTATTTTCTAAAATCAACTATTAGGAGTTTTATTATTATACAATTGCAAAATTTTCCTCCTACCTCCCCGCCCACCTGAATTTTCCGAATGTCGTTTTTATTGCTCATTTATTTGCACAATTTCATTCGGTGTAGGTGTACTGTTGCTCCCATAACATACAATATCAAACCATGAAAGATAATTGCCATTCAGGATGATTATCAAAGCTGAACTGATATGTTGGTTCAGTAGATAAAAGGCTTGGAGGGAGAGGGGCAGGGATGAAAAAAAATCGAAATGGTGATTAAATGGTGTTTAAAATCTCTCCATACAGATACTGAATACCAGTGTTTGATTAAGGAATTATATTGAGAATTTACCGCCCAGGGAAATTCGGGTTTTAAAATGACTTGGATAGAATATAGAGGAGCAGATAATCCGCCCAATTACCCGAGTCAAGTAAGACCAAAACAATCAGATAGTGCTGACGATAATTTTAATTAAGTGGTGGGGGTTGTTGCTGTGAATGGGAGAATACAAAACTATGGAGTTAATGACCGGAAAAAAAAATAATAGAGGGAAATTAAAGAAAAACTGCTAATTAAATTGTAATTGAGCGAGTTATATTTAAAATGAGTTTAAAAATAATTATTTCATTTTAATTAACTGAATTAAAAATGTAATCCTCGCTGCCTGGATAAATCCCATCTGGTTGACCTCTTAAATCATCCAAAAATTTAATCCAGTAGAAAATCAAAACACAAATGATTAATTACTTCAATTTATTGTATTAAAATTCTGAAAGAAAATTTTCTTTAAATTGTTTTCCATAATTTTACTTTAAAATCGATTATCTTCTTCATAATATTTTCAAATAACTATAAAGTTATTTACATAAACACATACGTAATATATATATGAATAATACTCGTATATTTCAAGTCTGTTATTTTCTGATATAATTAATTAAAATTGATGTTCGTTGATGCTTAATAATTCCTTTAAAGATTGAGAAATATTTCTATAAATTAGTATTTATTGCCACACAAAATCTCTCATTCCCATTCTTAAGATAGCAATTTATTATATAAGCTTCTTACAGGATGTTGCATAAAGATAACCAATTCAGAAACAATTCTAACAAATTGCTGTTGAACGTAACATGACCTTGACGTCCACTGCGAGAAAAAAATACCTCCTCACCACCCCCTGGAGGCTGTAGGATAGGCCAATTTTCGTTAAATATTACTAGATTGCAGGTGGTTCTAAGATCTAGACCTAGACCTAGACAAGACGACCTAGGGGGTTCACAGTTTGTGAAATTTATCCTCCCTTTTCGCTTCCTCTGTCTTGTAGAGGATGGAGAGGGGGATGATGTTACGCAGCTCTTGGCCAGCCCTCAAGTCAAATTTGAAAGCGTTCAATATAAAGGTATGCGGTACCACTATTTTGATCGGGACCCGTCATTATTTTAGTTCGGCAAGCACCCGGCGACCCCCCCCCCCCCCTTCTCTACCACC
>JANTOP010052886.1:0-23558 GCA_027564815.1 Symmerus nobilis | reverse complement strand
CGCACCATGAGACGAGAACTGTCGTAACTTCCAAAAACAATTTTTAGGTTTTGATTGATTCTTATGTATTTTTTAACATATAATAAAATACATAAGAATCAATCAAAACATAAAAATTGTTTTTGAAAGTTACGACAGTTCTCGTCTCATGGTGCGATATATGAAGAGACATTAAAAGCTACCATCCTGCAAACTAATTTATTTAATATTTTCTTCTTTATTAAATTGATTTGATAACTAATTTCGACTATAATTTCTGTTTATTATAATAAATAAGAGAAATATTTATCCAATTTCATTAATTTAATTTATAAAAGATGCTCACCGAATAGCATATTTTAATGGGTTCGCTGCCGACAATATTATATTGAACTAAGAGCGAATGAACTAAGAGTTTTGATTTATTAGTAATTATCTACTTTAATATTTAACTAAAAAAATGTAACATAAAAAAAAAATTAAAGTTCATTGTTAATTCGTAAAGTAGTTTTCAATATAAAATTAATGCACGTACGTCGCTCATAACTTAAAATAAGTTTAAGTTATAATAATAGATGTTAACTGAAAATTAGCCTATCATCCATACACATAGTATAGATAATTTTATTTTAAAATTTTAAATTTTGAAAGTTATTCGTGAGGGAATTGAAGATATGTATTTATGTATCTGACTTTTCTTCTCATAGCCTCAATCTTCAATATAATTATATTGAATTTTATGGGATAATTATATACATACGATAATACGTATGCTAATCGATTTTAAACTGTTTCCAAATCGGGGTTTAATCCGTTTTCAATAATGAATATTTTTTAATTATTAATTAATAATAAAATGTATTGATTCAATTTATAGAATCTAACAAAATTTTCAATGGGAATGATGTACATAAATAATTATCTCTTAAATTGATAATAAGTTAGTGAAGGGGAAAAACTGTATAGCAACACATACTCATACTTTAACATTTATATAATATTTAATAGGCAAATTAAGAATTACAGATTTCTAATACATAAATTGTATCTAATTTAAAAATGTTGTCAGAATTTCAACAATTCAAATCAATATAGATGATTGGCAGTCACATAATTAACTTCCATCATAGAACACGGAATAATGTTTCCACTTCCAGAAGACTGAAACACCGTTTCGAAAAGCATTTTGTTGTGTCACCTACCCACCCAAGCAAATGCATATAAAAATATTATTTTAATAACAAGAAAGAAGAAAGTCTTCCAACCCGTGGTCTTATCTAAATTATATTTATTTTGTGACGTACCAATAGATAACATTGTTAAATGTATTTATTTATCACGTTGATAAAGTGGGCGCTAAAATATATTCTAATCATGAATTATAAGTATTTCACTTGGAATTTTAAACTTATTAATAACTTATTGGTTTTTAACCATTTCTAGAATATTTGGCACGTGGTTGACATTTTTTATTATTTTTTTCATTTCAATTTATTCATAAATATATTTAGAAATTGTCATACCTACAAAATGTTATTAAATTACATAATTTAAAAAAGTTTTTTCCGCATTCAATGTAGTTTTCACCATAAACGCCTACCTACCAAAAACATTCGAAATGCGGTTTTGGAATTATTTCTAATTTATTACTTTATTTTTACTCGAGTGGTTAATCAAATACTATTTAATTAATTTGACGAATCGAATTTATATATAATATTTGTTAGTTCTTAACCGATATTCCAATAACAATCTTGTCTATAAGAACGAACAAAATGGACATCCTCAAATAATTGTCACCGAGGAGCATTTTATATTTATGGTCTACTAAAAATAGTAGGTATATAATGAATGGAATAACTTGATTTACTATTTCTCGACGAAAAAAATAAATAAAATATTGTCACATAATAAAATAATCAAAATATGGTCATATCCATAATCAGACATGCTGATAAAAATTATTATACTGAACACAAAGAAATGATTTATTAATGGAGTCCATTTTACAATCTTGTTCTTAGATCATGCTATTTTTTTACACCAAACCAAAAATAGATAAGATGAACAAAAAATGTGAATAAAAAAGATAATTTAAAGCTTTTTGTAATCTTTTATTTACCTTATTTGTAAGTGGTTGTAAATAGTTGGCGGAACCTGTATTGTAAAGTATCTATATAACAAATATAAACGTGACAGTTAATGAAAATCAAATACAATGAAATATAATTAGATTAGTTTGATTTATGAGTATATTGTTTTTTTTTATCCAATTTCAGATTCATTATCAGTAGACTTGAACTTGACTGCAATATAGAGTACGAGCGATAAAATTATGGGTGGAAAGACAAACATTCATACCATAATCATCAATCCTCCAACGCTATTACTTATTCACTTATATACGCGATATGGTGTTTTCACTTTATATAGAGGAAGGCTTCGAGGTCTTAACAAGTTATAATGTCGATAACCAATGATTATGTAATAATATTATTGCTGAATATGAAAGATTTGTGATCTCTCCACAGCTCTACATATATACTACATTTATATACTAAAAATAGACTACATGGGATGAAATATCTTGAGACTTTCCTAGAGATGACAATACAAAAGAAAACCCATATAATTAGGGATTGTCCCGGTTTGGAAGGATTAAATTATACTGTACATATATTGTATATATAGATACGTTATTAAACAAACATAAATTTGTAACATTGACATGGTTTTGTCCCGGTTTGGCTAAAAGTAAAACTGAGAACCCTACATATAATATTATTAAGTATACCAAACTATTTGTTGATGGTTTAGTGAAGTTAAATGCGGCAGTATAAGCAGCGAAGATGCACACGTCCCGAACATCCAAATGAGGCACTGAGGCAGTCACTGAGAAAATAAAAACAAACAAACAAGTGAATCGCTTTCAAAGAAAAATATGTTGAAGAATTGCACTCCATGTATTAATATATGGGAGGCTCCCGATATCTGAAATTTAACCACGGAAAATTCATTGAAAATACAGAAAAATTACATGTAAATCCAAAAATAAAAAAAATTTTATTAAAATTGGAAAATTAGGAAATTTAGAAAAGTTTGAAAATATGCCTAATAAAATAACATTCTAAGGAATATTTCAATAATATGATGATATTGTAAATATAACAATGATGAGAAAATATTCTTGTTATTTTCGATTAATTTGGAAGAAACGAATATTAAACGAGATAATTGATTAGAATTTGGACTTATTTAAGCTCATAGACTCAACTTATATAGAGTTTATGTATGAAAATTACGATGAAAGAGAGGAGGTGATTTTTCAATTTTTAATTCCGATTCTATTTCCCCAAAATCGGAAACATTCCTGAGGATCTTACAACTACGTGTAATAGAAATATTTCATGGAAATCGTTAAATTTTATTCGAAAATTCAATTTAAGGGGAGACAACGAAATGTCTTATAAAAGATTGTATAAATATAAAAACTGGCAATAAAAATGATACACAAGAGAACTTTTCAATAAGTCGCACTGTTTCGGCACGAAAGATTCATGAAAACTCATTAAAAAAATGCCAATGAAATGGACCCCTCCCCTTAAGGTGTTGGAAATTGAAAAAAAGACCATTTAACATTTTTAGCAGTTGTTGGGCTCATGTTTATTAGAATGAAATGAAGATAAGTCGTTGCAATAGTTATTACAATCCGCTGCATATACGACAAGTTTCACCTCATATTCTCTTGTGACACTGAACATTTATTTGTTTTGTCTTTTATTTCCGTGTCGCGATATTTTAAGATGGTTATTCCTAAACCATCGTAGGAATTCGAAAGTATTCCAGAGTTTTTCTGTATGATTATGTAAAACGACGAAAATGGAACTGGATCGGTCACACTTTGCGACGACCCGTTGGTGATATAGCGAGGGCGGCGCTGGATTGGAATCCGCAGGGAAGTCGTAAAAGCGGCAGACCGAACAGTCGTCGAGGAAGCCAGAGCAGAAGGAAAGAAGTGGAACGAAATGAAGGCTCTGGCCTTATGCCTTATGTTCCGACGAGGAATAAAAGACGAGATGATGACGATGATGACGGCAAAAATAAACTACAAATTTTATGAATGCCAATTTGTCTTCCACTTTTTTCCAACTTTTTTCTACATAATTTATAAAATATTTGTGTTAAACATGCTTCTTTTAACACTTTATTTGAATCTCACTTAGATTCAGATCGCAAGCAATCATTATTATATTATGAGTAAAGTTTTTTGTTCTACTGTTAATGAGCCTCCTATAAACTTTGTGTAACAGAATAAGGCCTGAAATATGCATATTAGACGGTACATCCAGTGACAGCAACATATAAATTTAACTCCCAATCCCTTGCACCACCACATTTAAGAGATGCAGATTTAAATGCAATGTTCGTAGTAATATTTTTAAATTATCTATTAGATATATGTGTATTTTGGGAAAGAAATGCTTAATTAATATTTATTATAATAATTACGTTCTTGTAAAAGTGGTAATTTTTTAAATTTTAAACTACTCACGCCAATCTAAGTAAAATGTAAATAAATACAAATACCACACATATTTTCTTACGTTATTTCAATGGGAAGAACACTTATTACTAGCAATGGAATGATTTCTAAATATTTGGTATGTACTTATGGGGTATAAAACAAGCATAATCTCCAGTTAGTTATAGTAGATAACAATAACATTCCCAAACCCATGGAACTAAGTAGAATATAAGTAAGGATATTTTGAAAAATTAACAATTAATCATAATAAATCATCAAACCAACCACCGTAATAAATCGTCCATCCAACTGCTAATATCAAATAGATAACTCAACTTACACAGTAAAACTATAATTATGGTGGCCGTAAAGAATTAATCGAAATACTATGTAAACTAGATTATAATATTCTCGTTTTTCTTATAACTAATCCACTGACCTTTTAAAAATTATTTTAAATACAGAAATATAGTTTAATATTTTTTGTTTAGCTAGTCAAAAACTAAACAATCGAATTAATCAGATCATATGAAAATTTTAAATGGTTATAATCAGCTAACGAACGTGGGATAATTTAGAATCAAAAAGAATCACGCACATATCCGATTTATCGATTTATTGATCACTGATTTGTAAAATAAAATTGAAGAAAAAATGCCAAAATATTATTGAATTCGAAAGACGAGTAAAGGAAATAAAAATAATTCACGTACTCGTTTTGTTTATTTATATACAATAAAATGGTAAAAATTAATTGATGGCACTATGCCAAAATAGAGAGTTTTTCCTGCATTGAAAATTCTCGGGAAAAAGAGTTTCACGAATTTCCAGATTACTACGCATTGAAATTATTAAGATAATTATAGCGGTTGTGATTCAGTGGCGTTAACGTTGGTTGATATGAATACAAACACTGTTTATTTGCAATATTGATCTTGTTGAAATTGAACAGAACAAACAGTGTTCTTTGCCTACACCTAAATAAAAAATATTATAATTTCAAACTAGACTTGATTATGGTGTCTAAAATAATGTAATACTTAGAGCCCATCAAATTTGTAACAGACTGATAAGATAATTACATAAATGAACCATAATGTTTTATTGGTCGAATTTGAACATCATGTTAATATTTCATTATAATCGTCCAAAAATATGTTATATTTATAAGTCAAAATATTATAAATTTTCTGCACATTTCTCGGTAATTTTCTGCTCTATATAATTTAAATGAAACATAATCTTTTGGGATGAAATCGACAAAATTATTAAAATTTTATTTTGTACTTAAAATTAGGTTACATTTTTATGTTATATTAGATAGACAATAAAAATTTTATATTAGAGAATGTTCAAGGTCTACGGTCCACTTCACAATTTATTTATTAGCATACAAAACGAATTTTAATTTTAGAATAACTAAATGTGGCAAACGTGGGTGCAAATCTTTTCCCAAATTTACAATTTTTAACTTACTCCATCATCGCTGTAGAAATATAATTTGTTTCGAATTGCAGAAATGTGTATAGAGTTGAACTGTATGATTTACTTTCAAATAACTTTTTCAAACGAGATTTTGGTTCCCAGTGCCTTTCTAAGAGATTTCTATATGTCTATATCTATATATCTATAGGTTTCTATATGAGAAACTTTATATCAGAGATAGTTTTTCTGGGGTACTTTTTTCGGAGGAGGAATTTTCTTTTGAATGGGACATGTGTTAAACAGGTGACTTGAAGAAATTCTTTTTTGATACAGATTAGATGTAAGTACGGTTAATTACTAGTATGAGAGTATATAAAATCTGAGTATGGATTTGTAGATATTTATATACTTAATAATTTATTATTTATTTGTTTATGTTTTTATTTTAAGATTGAATTAAAAATAAATATAGAATAAATATTACCTACGAAAAACTTGCAATGACTTTTATTGAGTGTCAAGTAATTAATTTAATGTATGGAAAATTATGTGCAGTTTGATATAATAAAAATATTAAGAAGTTGCATTTTGAGCAGGAGATATTATATTACTACGGAAATTTGGATATTTGGAACAAATGAATTGCGGAAAAATGAGACGTATCGATTGAAGTGTGTGTTGCATTTCCCTTTCCAGATTCAGATTCAAACCTATAAAATTCCGCTCCTCAAGATAATACTTTTACCACATACCACATTTAACCCAAATTTAACGTCTAGATTTCAGATAGACTGAAATGTATGCACGTAGTGTTATACTCCCCGTATGAGCAAGAGCATATGCCATTTCAATGATGTGGTGGACCTTCCCAATGTTTCTTAACCGTATTACAATTTTTATGATCGTAAAGGTATAGCTATGTTTGATTTAATTTAGACAACCTATTTATTTGGTATTCGAAGCTCAAAATGGTAGATAAACCATTTAGATTCTGAAGTTACATTCCTACTCGAACATGAACTCGAATACTTGGACTCTATTCGCGAAAATATGCATCGTCAACTAACTCCTTTAGTTAAATTCGAATATTGCGATTTTCAAGTAATTTTTCTAATCAGCGAGGATTTTATTTAGCAATTTTTTGAGTATATCTGGGATTCTGAGAATTTGAGAGAGGTATTTGTTACAGCTATGTCATAATTTGCAAAGAGGGGCCTGTGTATTTCACTGTACAACATATACAGTGGATTTGTCATAAATCCATCTATATTTATTTATTTTATACGATATGACTATTTATACGAGTATTATCAATACAGATTACAAACCTCATGATTTTAATCTAATAAATTATTATGTGAAGTGCAAGCAGCGGGTATTCATTAAAAAATTATTTATAAATACTTAAAATGAGTCACTCGTGTTATTTTGAGTCAATACTAACATCAGATTTTACCGTGAATTTAAATGTTACAAGTTCGTAAGATCATTTTTAAAAAAATATGTTTATTTGATTGGACACAGATTGGGGATCATATTCAAACTATAATAATTGTGTAAAATTAATAATTGAAACTTTTAAGAAGAAAATTCTAGGAATAATCATAGAAATAAAGGCTTAAATCTCTGTCCCAAATTTAAGTTAATGCTTCTCAGATCTCATATTTAAAATCAAGGGTGAAACATTATTTTAAACATAAATGAACACAAAAATTTTGTCTTTCCTGAACCGCTCTACTATTAATCAAAAGAACTCAAAATACAACTTTCATTTTGTTATGATTTATGGATAAAATGACTATATCATTCAATCTCACACTAGTCTCGACTAATCTTAATTTATGCCCATCAACTTTAACGGAATTATATGAATTATTCAAAAACAAAAATATAATGAATAAATTAAAGGTTTATTATCGAGAAAATAAATTTATCATTTAATAGAGTTAAATGGGCAATTAAATTATTACAGACATAATATCTAATATTATAATGAATATAGAATAAATAAATATCGGTACGAGTAGGTATATTTATAATAATATTGATTTGTTGAGGGAAAATCTTAATTCATTTAATGTATTTTTTATATGAAATAAAAGCCGTAATACCAAATATCGATATCGGAAATAAAACAGAATTCATCATTTAAAATATTTTTAAATCACTATTTTTATGGTTTCAATTTCTTGGTATTTTTTTAATTTATAAATAAAATTGATTATTAAAACAATACAAAAGATGTTGCTGGTATGCATATTGATTATTTTTAAATAATTTTTATGAACCTTTATTTACTCGTAAAATATATACTAACTAATTACACAATGAGACATTCTGCATCTTTGCTATAATTATGTAATAGAAGATTCCATTAAGGCTGAGTGAGTTGAGCTTAAGAACTATTTATCGGTGGCTATTATCGTTGATCCAAGGAAAGAAAGTATTGATTGAACTAAATGTGACTTTCTTAAGTTAAGCAATGTTTTCTTGAATTATGTAAAGAAAATATCTAGTTAGGATTTAAACTAAATAAGTTTTCTAGTAAACTAGTTTTTCATCAGTTTTTCAGCATTAATTTCTTATTCACAGATCATTCGGTCATTATATTACTTATCTTCATAAATAAATGATTAAATCATTTTTTAAATGGAGAATTTACTTCCCGAGTTTAATGAAGCTGTTTTCTTATATTTCCAAGCTTTATTCAATAATACTTATGTAGAAGATCAATTTCTTATATTAAGCCCTAATATATTTATTTATGAGAATAACAACAGGAATTTCAAATAATCAACGATTTGTTTAATTCAATAATAACTTCTTAGTTCCTACTCATAACAATTATTAAGGTAAGTTTATCAGAATTTATTGATATTGCATTTTTCTAGTAATATAGATTACTACATATATACATATTTTTATATTTAGAAAATAAAATATAATTTTGCATTTTCTTAATATTAATCTAACTATGTAATTATGTAATAATAATTTTCCTGATCTTTAACTTTGTTTGCTTAATTAGTTTGTTAACAGTTAATGTTTTTTTTTTTAAAAATGCGGTAAATAGATTGAATCTATAATACTTTTTATTCTTGATCGCATCGAACTATAAATTTAATCCAATAATAACCTATAATGGTTTTATAATTCATCTAAATTAAAAAATTTTTACAATAAACCGGAAACGGTTGAATATACTTGTATAGATATATACGAGGAATAAACTAGTTATTGTATTATCCAAAAATTTTCGATAAACTTCGACCACTTTCGCTTTAACTTTACTCAAATCTTCTTCACTTCTTTATCCTTTTGATTAATAATCTGGGGTTATCAACATTCAAAGTTTGAGTTTAACGAAGTTCACGATTACTCTATTAGCCTTTCTATCGGTATATGGCATGCATTTAAATTAAATACTAGAAGATAAATAGTACAACAGACGCAATTGCTCCAACATGTCTTCATCCTTCCGTACCTTTAACATTAAATTAGAAAGATAATCTCTTGATTAATAAGAAAGAATGAAAAGACCAAGGGTTAGATTAACGATTTAATTCCTTTATTCCAATTTATTTGTTTAATTTTTAAATATTAAAAAAGATTTGCCGGTGAACCATTCACCTCAAATGGTAATAATGATTTTGTTTGGCATAAAAAAATATAAACGATTGCGAATATCAAACATGGTGAATAATATATCAATTTAAATTGAAAGAAGCATTAAAAGAGTTAGTGAATTATGCCCCAAACCAGTTAAAAATCTAGGCCATGTATTAATAAAGCTTAGAAAAATGCTGTTATATCCATTTGATAAAGAGGATTTTCTGGTTCATTGACAATTTACATGTTCAGTGGACATTACAGCCAGTTCGGTGTTTGATTGCTATGGGAGTTTCTACAAGACAAATTTTTAAGCTCGTTATCATAGCAATTATTTAATTAATTCTAGAATCTAGATATTATACTCTCAGTCAAAAATTATAGTATAGAAAGTGTAGAATGAACACGAAAGTAATAAAAATCCAGTCTAGTAATTAGTCAATTAATATTTTCTGTTTGAACGATGTAAATAATTATTTTCCCATGAAGTATTCTATGTTTCCAGAGCCAAACCTAAAAGACAAATACTACATACACTAAAACAAAACTATGTTTACTTTAAAAATTATTAACCAAAACAAGACCCACTAAACATATGCATATATATTTATAACTATACATTTGCGAAATACACCTATCATTCGGTATATGTCAGAAGTCGTCAAATAAAACTTACCTAATAACAACAATTCAAAATTACGTTACTACAAAGAAGATTGGGTTTTGTTTTGGATTAGTTTGGCGAATTTGCAATGTTCAGCCTTTAAATAGAATTTATAATTCAAACAGAGTTTTAGTTGTTTTTATAAGAGACTAGATTAAAAACTGATATATTTTCCTATTTACTAAATTGAACAAAACCGGGAAAACTAATACTGTGAATATACAAATTTAGCAATAATTTTATTAACAATAAAATTAAGAGTTTGCAACTTTTGGTGCTCGATATAGAATTTTAACTTGAATTAATTTATATAGAGTTTTCAAAATTAAGTAACTTTATTCTTGCATATGAATATTTTTGTAAGTATCAAACTAATAGCTTAAACTTTAATCTCCAAATGCCGCAATAACCGAACTAATCTATTTCTAAGATTTTTCTTGTAAATATTTTAGAAGTAGGCACTATTTGAATCAGAAAAGAAATTAATAATTAATAATTATTTTATTCCAACGAAATTATTTAAATTACTTCATTATTTAACATCCAGATTCCTTAAAGTAAAATTAATGTACTTATAAGTAATCATTTTATTTTTACTTAATAGAAATCCTAGAGGAATTAATTTTTAATACTTCTCAGTTTATATAATTTTTTTGTACGTTGATAATTACGTTGACGTCTAATAACCATCTATTTGATTGATATCGTACAGATATATACCGTATAACGCGTTTTGAAATTGTGTACGTCCCTTGTACAACGCGTTTACAGTTTCGTATAACGCGGTCTGTTATTACACATGTAACATTATTTATTGAATGAACAAGACATCGATAAGGATGAATGAAATATGTATTCACAGTTGAATTTTATTTTTATTATTTGGAAATGAAATTTTTATTTTATTATCGATCAATAGCATTTTTATTATATTTTAAACGTAAACTTACTATTTATTCGGGTTTCTGGGCTTGTATAACGCGATTTGCATAACGTAGCAGTTTTGTATAATCTAATATCCGCATTATGCGAGCCGCCTGTATATTAAAATCGAATCGCGGGTTGCTCACAATACGTTGGCGGGTCACTGATATAAACTGTACCGATCTAGTTGTTTGACTATCAATTAGATAGAATCGTACATTAAATCATTCACTTTGCAATACGAGAAAAGGGCGGGATATATGTGTTTAAAATAGCCAAATTTAGGAATTATATAAATGTAATTATACAAAAACTTACATAAAATCTAATAATTACGTATTTATTTCTTACTAGGCCCATCACTTATCTCTGCGGAGTCTCCAAGCCTAATCCCCTTTTTTCCACTCTTTTCTATTTTTTCACTCCTTTTATGCCAACCTAACCACTATCCGCAAATCTCGTTCCCTTTTTATTAATTATCAACGTTAATTATTTAAACATTCAATTAGCAGGAATTATTCAATTGGCGAACATCTTTCGTAGCAGTGATGGACCACCTGATATACACAGTAACTACGTGAAGAAAATGTGTACCATGAACTCCATGAATCCGAATGAATTCCGTTAATTCTATATGAATTTCAAACGAATTCCAAATGAATTCCACCAAAATGTACCCTGAATTTGAAAAGTGGTTACCCCCTTGTGTACACATTACCCAGGCGCTTCACCAATCAAACAAAAATCCGTCGGACAAGTCTGATGTTTCATGAATCTAGTAATTGTGGACTATACATAAATAAAATATTATTATATTTGAAGATTAATGGGTAAAATATAATAATACAAACAAAAAACTGATTGAATATCTTTTTAATTATTTAATTATAATAAATCCATATTTATAGAAATTGTCTGACAGACATTAGAACTACGAAACATTAAAATCCGTCGGACAAGCAATAATTATACGTTGGTCCCTGGTCGGTTGTAACAAAACTGTAATATCGATAATGATTTAACATATGATTCGAAATGACATTTATTATTATCATGTTATCATCATTATTTTTTAAACATTTTAATCGTTTAACTCAATTTTAATCGATTAACTGTTTTTTAATCAATCGGTCAAGGATTATTAACCCTAGGAGGAAATTAATTGTATTTAAAAGTAAAAGAAACAAAATAATAGTATCGTTTACTTTTATTATTGTCATAAACATATGGTCATATGATCATATGAACATCTGATCGTCGTCATTGCAGATTTCATTGAGGATAATACAGTCCATCGAACAAGTCCGATGGATGTTTGTCTGGGGAAGCGCCTAGGTTAACCAAATATACAAATTCTTTATAAATAAATTCAAATAAATATAATAAATACATAAATACTACCTATAAAAAATGCTGTATTCCATAAATTTCGCTACAAAACCATGATTGGTTAGAATCATAATCGGTAAGAAATAGTTCTCGCATAAATTGAGGCACATATGTATATTTAATTGAACAATGGGAATGATTGTAACAATTTATTTAATAAGTTCGTTTTGATAGGAGTGCTTCATTCATTTTATATTTCATATATGCAAATTATAAAAAAATCTGCTAATACAATATAATTTAGTACTTCAAATTGTACAGTAAATTGGTCGATGACAAATATTTCAATTGATTTTTTAAACGAAGTAAAACTATTGCCAGTTCCACTGCCTTCATTTAAAATTATTCTTTATTAATAATAATTGATTAAATTTTTCTCAGGTAATTAGTCCAACTGAATATAGAAATATCAAGAATGCATAGGCGTTCGAACAAAAACTTGGTATTTTTAGGTTCTATATAGTCGGTTTTCCAAAAACAAATCTGAGGAATAGTAAAATTGTTCATACATTTAAAAATAAATTCAGAAGAACCTAGTAAATTATATTTTCATTGAACACTATCATCACAATATGACTCTTATAAAAATTTTTCATTTCATCCATGGTCAGCCAATTGGAGCACAATATCCTAATAATTTAAGGAATTTATGTGTCGGTTATGTTTGCTTTATAAAACGTCTATTCCAAGCCAACGCAAGACACGGAAAAAATCGTTAAAAATTATATTTTATAAATAAGAAAATGTATAATTTATAGGTTATAAAAGGCAAGTAGAAATATGACCAGCAAACCGTCACAAAGAAACCCACAACACTAATTACATTGACAATCGAAGCATGAAGCCCTTCATTATATTCGTAACTTTTTCGATAATACAATATATAATTTCACGATATAATATTTCTTTACGTATATATAATATATAAATATATATTTAAAAGAAAAAGTTACTAGACAACACCGGCTTACTATTAACTAATTATAATGGTATATCGATAGATTAGTGCAAATGTATGTAACTAACTTTCGGACTAATCAGTCAAGAACTTTTGGCAATATTGATTTAAATAAACATGCAAACTTAATTATTTGCTTCACTAAATTATAATAAGAAAAGGAAGAACCAGTAAAGGAAGTAAATATTTTTATTGAAATTTCATAACATTTTAGAATTTGGTCAAATTTATTTAGTATTCTTACAATACCTAATAAAAGACCATTGCTACTTACTATTAAGTATTTTTGCTTTGCTATCGGCTTCTAGATCTCACCGGTAAGCAAATTAGCAAATAAGCAAAATTATATTAGTATAAGTATTATTTTAGCCGAACAAATTATTTAACATTGAACACTGAAATAAAAGTTCTGTAAACACAAAAAAATGCAATAAAATTGATTTGTGTAATGATACAATTGTATTGTATAAATATTTTAGTGAATAATTGTTAATTATAAATCGATATTATTTAGGAAAAAGTGAAAATCAACTTGATCCTAAGATAGCTTTCTTATTTAAATTTTATTTATTATTAGGTCAAAATGAGTTCACACAACACAACAAAATAATTCTTTACAATATAGTCGTAAAGATGTAGGTGATCATTAATTCAACAACAACAAGCAATAAAATTTTAATTAATTTTAATCGAATTATATATTTGGTAAGAGCATGCATTGCAACACAATGTTTTTGTACCAGAATTAGTTCAACGAATTAGTTACAATGGCTTTTAATGTTTGCAAGGCATTCACATTACATTATACCGTATAGGTACTTTAATTATGGTTATTATTGGACAGCCGAAAAATTTAGTCAAATCAGGGTATGTGGGCACAGGTTTTAGTAGTTTTATTTTTAGAAACATACACCTAAGTATATTACTCCGTTAGATTGACTTGCATTTTTCTTTAAATGTAAGAAGGATGAATTAATTTTGTTAATGAGTAATACTTTAATTCAGGGATGTTGATTTAAAGGCCTGGGAGCATATTATTTCCTGTCGTATAAATCCATAGAGAAAACTTTGAAATAATTTTTTTCAGTTGCATTTATAAGTAATATTTTCTAGCGCAGGGTTTTTTTTATGTGAAAATGAAGGATTCTCGGTTCGCTTTAGTTATATTAGTTATTAAAATAAGTAGGAAAGGCAGACAGACAAACAGTAACAATTCTTATATAACTAAGCCGTGTTTACAATATTACTGAAAATATTTAGTAGGTATATAACTGGTATAGATAGTTGATTGCAATCACCAAATAAGAATAAGATATTATCAACCAACGGGTTATAATATATGACATTTAAATTCTACAAAACTAATTAAATGACATGTTTTTCATTTAATAACATAGGAATTATACGTAACCATACTACAAATACATAATTATATCAATGAATTAATATAAACATAAATTCCCTTCTATTCATATCTTGCCTTGTACCGTTGTTAAGTACCACTGTTTCTTCTGACTTTTACCTTTCTTTCTTTGTTGAATGTCCCTTTAATTTTTTGTTTTTCTGTTTACTGAATTTATTTTTACTATATCATTAAATTTAAATTAAATTTGTATGTCTTTATAATTCAGTATTATATATTTTACATACCTACATATACATCTTTATTTATTGAATTAATCTCGTATGGATATTTAAAAAAAACTAACATAAATGGTTCCTTCTTTTTTTAATAGTTAAAACTGTCCGATTCTCGAAAACCAAACGATTTTAGAATAGCTTGAATAACGACTATGAAATGACTGTAAAATGATTTTTATTAAAATTACCGATCCTATTTCGACTTTATCAAGGCTTCTGGAACGATTCTAAAACGACTAAACCCACAATAATATTGACAAATCCTTACATAATATTGACAAATATCATACTGAATAAGTATTAAATATAATATTGAATTATTTCGAAATACATTTATTAGAATTTATTAGTATTGAAAATGGATTTTTTGTTTATAATCTTAAAATAACAGATTATGAAGAGAGGATATTTTTTATTGAATGTAGCAAGAGATTAGTCGAACAATATCTGTTTTACTTATTATTCAAGTAAACATTATTTAAATTAGATTATTTTTAATCAAATCATTTTTGGAAATAGTAAATACGATAAGGATTGCATTGATAACTTACCGCGTAATACAACGTAGAAGCATGTAATGGGTTTCAATATACATTCATATTAAATCAAGGGTCGACAACCTTTCTTGGCTGCGGGTCAAAACCAACCAAAATGTGAGTATTAAGAAGGCGTTTCGGGTCAGTGGTATTTTCATTTTAAAAGTCTTTTTGGTGAATATGATGTCCGCCAAATCCTTCCCTGCTTAAACGCGGGATAAAATTAATAAAGTGGCACAGCGGCGTGCGGTCAACGTCTCCATAAGATTGTGTGCAGATAGATCAAAACTTAAAAATGTCGTCGGTATTTTCAAGGAGTTGAGAATGGCATTGTATTTTGTGCTACAAATTTGTCTATACCGGGTGAGTTTTTTATCTGGAGACAACTGAATATCCAAAACCTTTGCATCAAATCAAAAATGTTTTTAAATCGAGGTCCAAATGAAATTTGTTAGTCTCTGGAGGACTGGCGAATCAATGCTGCCTAACTCGACCTCCACCCCACTCCCTGGGGATTTTCAATGGGTACCCCCACTTTTTATTGGAGATACGGATTTTACGCTACGGAAAGAGTTTCGAACAAAACCTACGCATTTGGTGGCGAAGAATCTGAATCTGCAAAAAAATGGGGGTTCTCACTAAAGATTTTAATGTTGCCTCCCGCCTCAGCCACAGGGAGTGTGGTGGGTTGTCGAGTTAGGCATTATTGAATGAACCCCTCAGAGACTAACAAATTTCATTTTAACCTTTTTTTGATTTGATGTACAGTTCTCGAGATATTCCGTTGTCTCCAGATAAAAAACTTACCCGGTATCCTTAAGTAAAAATTGGTCTATAAATATAAATATTGGGGCATAGATAGCCTATGACATCCATCTTGCGTGATATATAGCCTCTGATGCCTTAAAAATGACTACACCAGGAGAATTAGCTTCTTGAAATATAATTGTTAAATGAAAATTGAATAATGAGAGTCATATACAATTTAAATTTTAATCTGGATTGCGGACTGATCCTGAGTGAATGAATCCAATCACTCAGTCAGAATTCAATAATGCCAAATGGAAGCAACGAATGCATATTGTAATCCACTAAATTTAATATTGCATACATTTTCTTTTCTAAAATTCAAGTAACGATGAGCGACCTCTAAATATTGTTTTAATTGCCTAATATTTTAAAGAAACAATTTTTCCAGTGCGGAGCGCCGAAGTAGGGGGTAAGACATGGATATTATTAAAGTTCATTATTAAGGACCAGTCTAATGACCAGGATGCTCAGAAAATGTTAAATTTCATTTAAATATAGCGGACTAAAAACACATATCATTATTATCTTACAAATATTCATTTGCGAGCACCAAACGATGAGATCTTGAGTTCGACTAGTGCGAATGGTTAACTACCAACCAACTTTCATTTTTACATTAAAAATCGGGGATAGGATCGTTTCAGAAATTGAATTTCCTAAAATATAGGATAATTTCCAAAAAAATAAAATAGTTTAATAAAAATTAGACAATTAATAAAGGGAATAGAATTAGGCTCAGAATTTCATATTAATGTTACGAAATTTTTAAAATATGCTAGTTTGCAATTTTCAACAAATACTCAGTCAGCCGTTCATAAAATTTTCGGATTTTAATTGATTAAATTCTGCGATATTCATGGTCTAGTATAAAATACACAACACACTTTTTATGTTGAAATACTCGAAGGGGATGGGAGTTTTAAATAAATAAACTTGTTATCTCAGAATCAATACTTTTCATCCTGCAAGATCGATACAGCTACCAAGATCCAGCGAATAGTGACACATTTAATGTACGAGTTGCACATTCGACGTTCTTATTTATCATTCTAAAAGTAACGCACTATTGTTACAATTTCGGCAATCATCGTAATAGATACATAGATTAGAGAAGTTGGCTAATTAACTATACCTATCATTTTTATTTATACGTACATCGACTTCAACTTTTGTGATGGAAATTATTTGTAGAGAATGAGTTTTGCACTTCATAACTTCGGATAATTAAGCCGAATGAATGAATGTTTTCGAAACGTAAGGTGGAAAATATGAATTATTAATAGGATTGAGATTATTTAAAAAAATTTAACGGAAATAATTAATCTAAGGTTGCCAAAAGTCTTAATGTAAGAGTATACTTTTAGAATATACATATACGATTTTTAAACTGAGAAGAAAGGAAGGCTATAAAATAATACTTCCTCGAATAAGATTAAACTGACAATATATTATTTAATGATCAGTCGATCAGATTAGAAATGATCAAAGCCAAGTAGAAAAACTAAAACATTCATTTCGATTAGACAATACGGAAATAAAGAGATAAAATTTTATTTGGATAGAAAAAATTCATTAAACACAGTTTATTTTTAGCCAAATAAATTAAATAAAGAATATCGTTTTCACAGTTTATACAAGCATTAAATAGAAGTACTATACATAATACGAGTATAGCATGACTATGAAATATTTATACTTTGTTGGAAAGGATTCGTATAATAAATGTCTCGATATATTTAATGGAATGTATGCCTTATTCAATTTCGTTTAATTTCATGATCATTCGATCGTTAAACCACTTCCCTCATTGTGATTTATGCATATAACATACTCTAATATCTTATAACATTTTTTTTTTCGTTTGGTGTATCCGTTTTCTTAGTTAAAGACAAATAGTTCAACAACAAGACAAAGGAAAAAGATATAAGAATTTATTTTGGTATATTAATATATGATGCAAAATATGCCGATTAAAAATGTTATGAATTTATTTTTGGATTAATAAAAAGATTAAAATAAACAAATGTATATATACGAATTGATCTGTGGAAAATGGCCCCTGACGCCCTCCCTTACGGAGGTCTATTTTTGACCAAGTCTAGAAATTTGAAGTTTATGTCAAATTTTATGAGGAAAGGAAGGGCCCCACAAATAAGTCACCCGATTGGAGCGATTGGAGCAACTATCTGGGAATTCAATGGTGGTTAACCTGACCCCCTACCCCTCTTCTTAAGGATGTTTCTCACCGGTAAAAATTGCACTATCTACCGTTTATCTCTTTCACCCACAATTCGCCCGTTGTTCCTTATGTGAGAAACTAGACCAGGGAAAAATGTTGAACAAAATTGCCGCCTACCAATAGATGGCGTTGGTGGTCGCAAATTTTTTTATTGCGGATTTTGCTTGGTGAAAAACTTGGTGATTATGCTGATGTCGAAAAACTACACAAAATTTCCCCTTTTTCCCTTCCAGCCCCTTATGGTGGGTCCTAGGTGGGGGGCGTGGTGGACAAAGTTGTTGCTAGGGTGGAGGGGGTGAGGAGGTGGTAACAATTTCTTGATGCGAAAAATTTTTTTGTGAAATCAAAAATTTTTATTTCGCCAAAAAATTGCTAAAGATGTTCGCTCTTGCTGATGCTAACGAACATTTTCCGAACATTGCCGAAGTGGTTTTTCCGTATTAGCTCCTTTATTTACCATCCGATCGAAAAGTGGTGTTCTGGGTGCTTCTAGGCCATGTATAAATACACCTAAGAAAAATATAAGATAAGTGGCGCTGCATGCAAAAACAACAAATTTTTGAACTTCCTTAAAGCTTTTCAGAAAGTTGTAAATTTTCAATTGAATTGATTTTAAATTATTTGGATGGAAAATAAATATGACAGCGTATAGGCTGTTATCCGATACGATACCACCACGTCGATGGTGACTATAGATCATAGAAAACAAGACTTCAAGTATCCGATATTTTTCACTAATCGAAAGAATCCCCAGATTTTGAGATTTTTTATTGCTGCACCTCTCCTTCCCCTCATAAAACAATCTGAAGTTGATAAAGGAAATAGTAAAATGGTTCAAAGTTATCAAATAATAATTTGGGCTAGCAATAAAAATTGGTTACGATTTTGTTGATATTTCAGGTTTGCTCTGAGCCTTCTGCGCATTAGACTGCACGCCACTGCAATGAATGCTAAATTGGTAGTACTCACTGGTGGTGAACTGCTAACTTTATATTAATACTACGTATAAAAATCAGCATTTCGGCAGAACTCTGTCATCTTCTTTGGGATAAGTATTTCAAGTTTCGTATATAGTAATATATTTTAATACATTTGTTTATAGAAGAAATTGTTCTAATTTAAAATATTCAAAACTGCATAGACAATGAGTTTTAAACACTTATTTAGTTCACAATAATTCCAGATATTGTGGTAAACTGCCTGACGCAATTGATGTGCTGAATGATATAGCCTTAATTTATTTCTTTGATTCTAAAATTGGCTGTTTGGTTTACCGATCAATTAGCTACAACGCAATCATAAACATTGAAAGTCAAATTGCTCTAAGAAACGAGGTGTATTTATAGAAACTTTTTGTTTTCGATACACTTACCTTAATAAATCATGGAACATAATAATCAAAGTGGATTTTGAGAACGGTGTCCAGCTATTTATTTGAATTATACGGTTTTTTGTTGTTGAAAAAATACAGGTTTTCTTCGTTGTTATGTTACTTTATTATTTGAATATTATTGATTAAGAAAAATAAATATGTATATACATCTAATAAACTTTTATTTAATACATATACTTTTATTAATGAACTCTTTGGTGGTAGGCCACGTTTACCAATTTCATAAAGTAAAAACTGAAAAATTACACTTCGCTCTATATACGAATATATAGGTAGCGTTATTTCTTGTATTTTCTACCTTTTATTTAAATTCAGCTACAAAATTGCTTTAATATGTATTTCACTTTGCATTTTCTACGATATAAAATTTAAAATGGATGAAGGTTCCAGACAAACCATTCGATTAAAAACCAGAGGTATTTTTATTCGATAAAAAAACTAGATTATTTTAATAGCGGTAATATGCAATATTCACAAGTAATTACACTTGGATAAATAATGAAAATAAGCTTATACTCGTAATTATAACTATTTATAATTTTCTTAAAAAATGTCGTTTTATTCGTAAGTATATTTATTTATTAATGCCATCATAAAGCATTTTTCTTTTTGGGAATATTAGGCAAGTATTTTACAAGAAAAAGAGCACACGACTATCTTTGCTAATTTTAAAATTATGTATAATAAATTTTTTGGCAAAGAAATAGCTTATGGATGCTTAACTTTACTTTCTTTGCATAAGGAAAATTCGAATATATAAGTAACATTCATATCGTCTGAATCTGAATCTCGCCTCATTTAGGAAAACCAGATTTTGTTGTCAGTGACACTTAACAATTATATGTATAACCCGTATGAATAATACAAACAACAATATTAAATGACGAACAATACTTGACCAACTATCTATCTAAAACCGTTAAATTTCTCGCAACAAAAAATCTACTAAATCTACAAACAAATTTTGAAGCACTCTACTGAAATTAGTCAATCCTCAAGCAAAATTAATGAATAGAAAGGAAAAAATAATTCTGTAAAATGTTAAAATTAAACAACAATAATAAAATTATTATAAAAAATTAAACAACAGAACAGTTAAGTGGATACGATCAAACTACCGTAACCGTAACCACATCGAATAGCATCACACAATACTAAACTAACTATATTACCAGCAACTTGAACATCGCGGCAGTAAATTGATGTAAAAGAAAAAAATATAATTTTATTAGAATATAATTCTACTACATAGTCGTATATAAGTGAAAAAATTTTATAATCCTCATATACATTGTATGTAAATAAGGCAAAATACTAAAATACTGTATTACTTTTAGTATTTGTAATCTATACACAAAGAAAAAATCCACGTAACCGATAATAAAAAATATAAAAATATTTATACAGAGTATTGGGAATAAATCTGTGGGGGTAAGGTAAATTAACGCAAAGTTGGTAAAAGAATTGCAAATATCGTCGGTTTATAACCAGGCAGCTAACAAACAAGGGCAAGATACGGATCATGGGTGACCGATTCGATCCATCGTTGGTACACGTGTAGGGCATGACCACGAGTATAACAGGTGCAGGTAGCAAGACCCAATGCTCAGCCGTTTCCGAGAAATTAATTAATAAAAAATTCCACTGCGCTCACAGAATTGTATAAAAATTCAATCTCTGGTACACCATCAGTTGTCGGCACCAATTTTCTGCAGCATGTTAAAATACGCATGGTTTGCGGCCAGATTGTCCAGCGATCTCGTAATTACTAAGCGGGGTTCTTGCCACTGCGCCACGAACTCACTTATTATTTCGGTAACATAGAAGGCACATAAACGCAGTAGAATTTTTCATTAATTAATTTCTCGGAAACGGCTGAGCATTGGGTCCTGCTACTTACACCTGTTATACTCTGGGTCATGCCCTAGACGTTAACCAAAGATGGATCGAATCGGTCACCTATGATCCGTATCCTGCCCTTGTAAGTCAGTTTTTCCCAATTTTGAGTTATTGATGGGATAGTGTAGCGGTATGAAGCAACTTAATGATATCAACTCATAACTAGAAAGAAGATAGTTTCAAAGAAATAGCTGTGAAATCTGTACTGCGGAAAAGCACTATAAGTGGACTTGCAATTTGCTTGTTATATATTCTAAATTCCGTACAATGACACATGATTTATAACATTAACACGTGAAATTATGTTTGGGTTAGTTGAAGTATTTTGCTCAAATTCACATTATACTTGTATCATAACTACTGGCTAGTTCGATATTTGTAATCGGCGAGTAAAGTAAAAACAATATTAAATCGTGAAATTCAGTTTCAGTTTCAGGAAAAACTTTCTTCTAACGAATATTGAAATTTCGTCCCTAATGCCGACGGCCAAGAAAAGTATCATCAACACCATGATTAACTGCGATGAAATACATTTTTACCAATGATTCGAGGAAGATAATAGTTGTCAACAGTTTTCTTTTCGCACATAAATTATTTCTAATCGTTCAGTTCTTCAAGTCTATTGGACAAGAAGCGGTTGAAGGACACTTCACAAGATAATAGAGGCAGGCATGAACCAAAAATATGAAAATTTATTTGTCTATAAATCGTTTGTTATATAATAAATATAAAATATCTTCTGTTAGTCAAAAGACGGTAATGCAAATAGACTATGAAAATCATTTGCGAAGAAAAGTAGAGGCTTTAAATGAAAAAACGTTTGAAAAAGAAAGAGTGAATTTGCAGCATGATTTTAAAACAATTTCTATGGACATGCAGTGTACTTTAAACACCATCAACCGATGTTTTCATATTAAACTAATTCTACTTATCTTTACAATTTATGAAGCAACCGTGCCTAATAATGCCTTCTGCTATGCCTGGACAAGAGATAACTGTAATGAAGGGAGTTGCGAAGTAGGGTCTTGCATTTTAAAGTACAATTGGCAAATACCTGATTATGTAAAAGATCTTTCTATATTTTCTGATACATGCGTTAGCCAAAATTGAAATATGCAAATTTTGGTACTTCTTGGACATAATTGAGCAAAAGTTAAACCAAAAGTATATCAAATTCAACCTATTAATGCATTATAAATATGAAATTAATTGAAACATTTTATTCGTATCAAAATTGAACATGTAATATGTATTTTTTTTTTACTACACATTACTACATATCGGCGTGTAGCAATTTATCTTTTTAATCTGGGCGAAGTCGGTTATTCAATAAAAACAACGCCAGCTCAGATTCAACTGATAAATCAGTCGTTTAAGAAATGTAACTTATGAATTAAAACCCTAAATAAATACAACCCATATGAATACTTAAAGGGCGTCTCTGGCAGAGACGTCATTATTAGCAAGTATATTCATTAGGGTGGGCCGAAAAATTTTTTTTTCGATAATCGAATTCTAATAGTGCGGAAAAGTTGCGTAGTAGAGCTAGTAAAGCATGTGCAAAATT
>JANTOP010052775.1:0-21340 GCA_027564815.1 Symmerus nobilis | reverse complement strand
TGGATAGAAAATAGAGTTTAAAACATAAAAAAATTAATCTCGAATTTTGGAGCTTTCATTGAGCTTTTATTAATTTGGTCAAGCTTTCTGCGAAATTTCCATATTTCATTTAAATTTAATGATTCGGATAAAAATTTAATTCCAAATTATATAAAATAAAATTTTAATTTCAAGCTTTCAATGAGCTTTTTTAAATTTAGAAGTTTTTTTTTTGGAAAATTTGAAATTTCGTTAAAAGATCGTTATCTGGATAGGAAATAGATTTTAAAACGTAAAAAATCAGGTTCGAAAAATAAAGCTTTCTGCGAGCTTTTAAGTTTTGTAGAGCTTTTGTACGAAAAGTTTAATTTTGATATTTTTGTATTTTTCCTCAACTAATTTATGAACTTCCTGCATCATTAGATTTTTTTGGATCCGAAGAAAATTACCGGGAAATCCGAATCAATTGTTCGAAATATTTCATTTTTGTATTTTCACCTAACTGTCAAAGCAACTTTCTGCACGCCACTGTAACGTGGTAATAGAAATTCTACTTCTTTTTTATTTCATTTCATCTATAATAGAGGTAGTAGTTATCTGACTCGGTTGAATAGAATATCAATGGAATATTTAACCCTTTTAACCCGGATCATATATAGATAGATAATATACAGTTAGATTTAATTGCCTATACCAGTTTCAAATAATTTATTTATTCTTCTTTTTTCAGCGTCATTCGAATATTCACGGATTACTTGTGATAATACCCTGGATATGTTTCGAAGAGGATGGGAAATCTCAAAAATCATCAAAGTGTTAAATTCTTAAATATTACGACTTCAAGATAATAAACAAAATGATAGAAGAAATTCCGCTAAACCAATACCAAACATATCCGCTCTTCTAGCGATATTATTTATTGCCAGATTTTAATGGTTTTTTTTATTATTAGTTTCGAGCTTTTCTGTATATTTTCTTATAATAAATATCTTATAGCAAATGAAAGATATGAATAAATAAGAAAATAAAGATCCAGAAATGTTCATAACGGTTTTGATGCGAAAACACGTCTGTCTATATATTCCTTGGAATAGATAGGATTACCTGTTTAACAAGTACCTGCTAATGGGCATGTTTAAACATAATGAGAAGCTGGTTTTTTTTTAGTCAGTCATGAAATCGTGAACAAATCAAATTAATGTATCCGATTAAATTCTTTACTAAATAAGAACTAATTAACATAACTCTCTGTTCTGTATATATTCTGGTCATATCTCGCTAATGTCGGTTATGAAATGATCGATTCGAAATTCAATTTATAAAAATTTGAAAATAAAAAGAAAACCATGAATCAGATGATTTAAAGTAAAAAAAAAACCAAAATGTTTGTATTCATTTTAAAAATATAACTTGTTGCATAACCCCTTAAGGTTTTTATTTCATTACCTCAAATGAATCATCCCCTAAATTGATCGTAACTAAATATTTTTAAATTTCGAATTTTCCAATTATAGACAATTTTTTGAGAGTAAATGGGAATAATACTTGAATTTCATAAAATTTTCCGATTTTTATTCTTTCGGTTTTTTTCTGGATTTTGGTTGAAAGTTTAAAAATAAAATAAAATAAAAAAAGACGAATTTTTCAAAATTTTCAAAATTTTCGAAATTTCATCAAATTTTGCAATTTTAATGAATTCTCCAAATCTTAAAAAATTCCTAAATTGCTATGCTGATCTAAATTCGGTGATTATTTTCTGATATATCGATTATGAGCATGAGAGGATTTATCATGCATGAAATTCATGGAATTTTTGGTTGTAAATTTGAATTTTCTAGATTTTAAAGAAATAAATTTGATCGATTGGTGAATAAATTTGGGGGGTATATGTTGAATTAATGCCGCCGGCCAATTCTCTCCCTATTAATGACCCGATTCTAATTTATAGAATTACGGAAGGAAGTGGCTGCTTATGTAGATGACACGGATTCGCCAAGTTCTGACACCCCCGAGTCTTTGTTGTAATTTTTTTTTAAATTAAATTTTAAATTAAAATAGGAAGATAATTGCCTGGTAAAATAAAAAGTATAGTCATCTGGCTGCCAACAATATAATCCGCAGTCCCATTAAGTTAGGCAGACCAGTCATTTATATGTGAATAATCTGTATTTTTAATCTTGTTAATTTTATATATTTTCAGGGTTCGTTATCGGTCCAGCCGATAGATTTCACAGTACCAATCCAAAGGGTACAATAATCAGAATCAAAGATGAAGCAATGAATTAATTAATTTTAATAATAAATAAACCTAATTTTTTACACATAAAAATATTTTGTTTTATTTCGATTCTTAAAATATTTCAGGGGAACATCATCAAGATTTCATTATATCTTTAAAATTTAATGAAATTCTATGGAATTTTCTGATTTGAAATTCTCGAAATGTTCCAAATTTGATTGAATTTTCTCATATTTATTAAAATAAAATAAAATTAAATATTTCGGTTTTTTATTTATATTTTTAAATTTTTTTTTCGATTTTATTATTACATTTTTCAATTTTAAATAATTAATTTTTATATTTCATTTATTTAATTTTAAATTTAATTAATTGGGAAAAATTGAATATTTGTACATTTTCTTAATCGTGCTATTTGTAAAATAAATCAAATAATAAGTGATGCAATTAAGGTCTTACATCCCTTGCGGAAATTTAAGAAACAAGTTTTTTGGGATTTTTTTTATAAAAAATCTATCAAAGCATTCGAATTAGGGGTTGCGAGGATTGATACACATGTCTTGGGGCACTCAAAATAATTTTTTATTTTTCAAAAAAATAAAACTTAAATGGTAGCTTTTTTTGTGGGATTTTTTCGTTGACCCTCCATAGGCGGAAAGGCTGAAGACGCGCGTTTTTGAAATAAAAAAATTATTTTGAGTACCCCAAGACTTGTGTTATCAAACCTCTAAACTCCTATTTCCATTTTGTTTTAAAAATTATTCAAAAAGACTTGTTTTTTGACTCCATTGGTATATGATTTTTTAAATAAAACAAAATTAAATTTAATTTTATGATTTTTAATTTATATTTTCCAAAAAAATTTTTAATTCGATTTTTATTAAATTTTCCAATTTCCAATAATTAATTTTAGATTTAATTTTAATTTAAGATTAAATTGAAAAGCAATTACTCCTCCCAATTTGTTAGGAATTGACCATAAAATTGCATAATAAAATATAGGTAACTTAGGTTACCTAAAATAATAAATTAATTTAAAGGAATTTCTGTATTTTAATTAAATGTAATAAATAAGTAATTTTATTCTGTAATGAAGTAGAATTTATTAAAAATCAGTAAAACATTTCTTATTATTAGATGGAAATTGCGAGAATTAAATAAAAAATCGAGGTTTCGAATAAATAGATGACAGAAGGGCCCCCCCCCCTCCCCTCTTATCAAACATTCATAACCAGGACTCATATCTCGTCCCGTATTTTTTTCTTCAGTTTCTGTATTTTTTTCTTTAATTTTGATTTTTTTTTAAATTTACTGAATCGGTTAAAAATTGAATTTTAATTTTAAGCTTTCAAAGAGCTTTCAAAACTTTTGACGTTTCCTTTTTTTTGGGGAAAATTCGGAATTTCATTAAAGGATCGTTTTTTAAAAAAAAATACATTTTAAAATGTACCAAATTAGGTTCGAAACTTAAAGCTTTCTTTAAGCTTAAAATGGTTTTGGGAAAGCTATTTGCGAAAATTTCATTATTAATCTAAATTTAAAGAATCGGATAATAATTAGATTCGAAATTATATAAATTTAAATTATAGGTCCTAAGCTTTCAAAGAGCTTTCGATATTTTTGACATTTTTTTTCGAAAATTTAAAATTTCGTTAGAAGTTATCTGGAGAGAGAATAGATTTTAAAACGTACAAAATTAGGTTGGGAACTTAAAGCTTTCCTTGAGCTTTTAATGGCTTACGAGAACTTTTTTACGAAAATTTCAAATTTAATATAATTTTATTGAATCGGATAAAAATTGAATTTGAAGTGATATAAAAAAAGCTTTTAATGTTAAGCTTTCAGAGAGCTTCCGTTACTTTTGAAGTTTTTTTTTGAGAATATAAAATTTCGTTAATGGCTCGTTATCTGGATAGAGAATAGATCTTAAAACGTATAAAATTAAGACCGAAACTTAAAGCTTTCCTTGAGCTTTTAATGGCTTGGGAAAACTTTTTTCGAAAATTTCAAATTTAATTTAATTTTAATGAATCAGATAAAAATTGAATACGAGGTGGTATAAAATAAGCTTTTAATTTTCGAATTTTAAAAGAGCTTTCGAAACTTTTGATATTTTTATTTTAAGAAATTAAATTTCGTTAAAAGATCGTTATCTGCTTTCTTAAAGCTTTCTTTGAGCTTATAAATATTTAGGAAAGCTTTTTGTGACAATTTCAAATTTAATTTAATTAATAAAGAATTCAACGGCGGGATCTATCTAAATTAGGCTTAAGGAAATCAAGCCATTGTTGTTGTTCGTTTCGTAGAATTTTAAAATTGTAACTAATGCGGAAATTTTTTCCTAATTAATTTGAAAGTAACCAGAAGATATTCAACTATTTGTACCGAAAAATAAATAAAAATTTATCGATTAATTTCGGAGATATAATTATTTAAAATCCTCTCAAATTCGTACGTTTTGTAATCAATTTCGGTATAAGAGCGTCATGTTTAGAAACATTTTAAAATTTTAACGGTGGCAGAGATTTTCACCGAATAAATTTCTATCTAATCCTTGAAAAATGTAGTCGATGTTCTGTAAATTTTAATTAAATTCACCAATGGATTTCAGAGATATGACCATTTGAAATCGAATCTTAAATCAATTTTTTTATTATTTTAATTATATGCCTACCAACCACCCATCATTAGCAATTTAATTGTAGCTATAAAACAGCTAATTATATTTAATGGAAAATAAATAAAATAAAATAATAAATTAATAAATTTAATTATAAATCTCTTTTGAATAGAAATTAATTTTTTTTAAATAAATTTGAGGTCGTTGATTACGAAATTTAACTCAGAAAGCTCTCGTCTAATTTAATTATAAATTTTATTCTCTAAATATAAAAATATAATGAAACATTTGAGAAGAAAATATATTTAATTGAATTTCCTGTAATAAAATATTCTTAAGATTTGCCTCCATAAAATACTGACTTTCTATCTTATATTTATACCATTTATTTAATTAAATAATTACAAGTTTGAATTTCATCTCAACTCATCATGTCTGATATTTATTCGTAGACAAAATCTCTATTTTATTGATATAAAATATAAATACATTTAATTAAAATTTTAATTAATAATAATTTATTTCATTAACATTCATTTCAGCTTGTCTAATTGATTGGAAGATCTGTAAATTGAACGTTTGGAAATAAAAAAAAAAATGCCGGCTGAAACGAAGGCGCCAACACCAACAGCCGGTGCTCAGCAGCCGCTACCATCAGCTACCGGTACCCCAAAAAAGAAATCGATATCATCATCAAAAGCGGCGTTAGCAAAGGTGACATTACTTGATGGATCCGTGTTAGATGTAACAATTGATGTAAGTAAAACAAAATATCTAATTAAATATAATAGAAATTAAATTAAATGATTTATTGCAGCGAAAAGCGAAAGGAAAAGATTTGGTGAATTCAATCTGTGCAGGTTTAAATATATTGGAGAAGGACTACTTCGGTTTACTGTATGTAACTCCCGTTGATCCACGAGTCTGGTTAGATTTGGATAAACCGGTTGCGAAATTCTTTAAAACCGATCCATGGGTGCTACAATTTGCTGTAAAATTCTATCCACCCGAACCGGGTCAATTGCACGAAGACATCACTCGGTATCATTTATGTTTACAGGTAAGAAAAATTGTATCTATTCGAATAAATTAATAACATTCGGTTTTTAGGTTCGTAATGATATCCTAGATGGCCGATTACCGTGTTCATTTGTAACCCATGCACTACTCGGTTCTTATCTGGTCCAATCCGAATTGGGCGACTATGATCCAAACGATCATCGTGATCGAAGCTATTTGAAAGATTTTAAATTCGCTCCGAATCAATCGCCCGAACTGGAGGATAAAGTGGTGGATTTACATAAAACGCATAAAGGACAAACACCGGCCGAAGCCGAACTCCATTTCTTGGAGAACGCAAAGAAATTAGCGATGTACGGTGTTGACTTACATCCAGCTAAAGATTCCGAAGGTGTTGATATTATGCTCGGTGTATGCGCATCCGGACTACTAGTCTACCGAGACAAACTACGAATTAACCGTTTCGCTTGGCCGAAAATATTAAAAATCTCCTACAAGCGTCACAATTTCTACATCAAAATTCGACCCGGTGAATTTGAACAGTACGAATCGACGATCGGCTTTAAGTTAGCCAATCATCGAGCCGCAAAGAAATTGTGGAAAGCGTGTGTTGAACATCACACATTCTTCCGGCTAATGACACCGGAATCAACGGAAAAGAGTGGACTATTCCCGAAATTAGGGTCTCGCTTCCGTTATTCCGGTCGAACGATGTATCAAACGAAGAAGACGCCGGTCGATCGGCCAGCACCGAAATTTGAACGGAGCTTAACCGGTAAACGGTTAACCAGCCGTAGTATGGATGGTAAGTAGAACGATTTGATTTATTTAATTCATTCCAAATCTAATCGTATCTTTTTAAGCTTTGGCCCTCGAAAAGGAGAAGGATAAAGATTCTAATAAACGGCATACAATGTCTCATCCACCAGATCGTATACCCGATTTGGATTCACCGAGACAATCTCGTAGTCCGTTAAAGAAAGACAAAAAGGAGAAGGTAAGTTGATTTGGTGATGTGGACATTTTTGGCCCCCGTATCACAAGTCAAATTTCAATAAAATAAATATGAAATTTAGAGAGAAAAAGGAATGTTTTATTTATTTAATTAATTTTTTAATTGTTGTTACTAAAATTTACAAAAAAAACAATCCAAAACCAGTTCAAAAATTAATTATTTTTCGTTACAAAATTAGGCAACAATTTTAAATTAGATAAAGCACAAAAGTTTCGTTACAAAATTGTTTTTAGTTTTTTTTATTTATTTAATTCGTTAAAATGGAAATTATTTTTCGAAAATTTATTGGGTGTAAATGTGGCATTTTCAATTTAGTAATTACAAAACTAGATCCGTTTTTTTTTTTTCGTTTGGTACCACACAATTTTAATTGTTTGAAATCAAATGATCGCTACTGTAATTTTAACTGGTAATGTCTCCAATCTTAAATATTAATACTCGTAATTTGGGATTAAATGTTACCTTGAATTTCCCTAAAAGAAATTCCTAAAAATAGGATTTCTTAAGCTACGTTCCTGTACTTTCACTAATCGGTTTTTAACGGGATTAAAAATATATAAGTTGAAAGGGGACCCTCCTATATTAAGGTATGTAAAAATCCCTTAAATCACCCCCTATCTGAATCAATTTGAAAATTTAAAATAATAAATTTTCCGGGAAATTACAACGATTTTTATGAAGAGTATCCCTTTTCCTGTAATTTATTTTTATCTCAAACCCCTATAAAATCAGGGGGTTGATTTTTTAGCAAAATTTGTTCTACCACTTCCTTGCTATATCATTGGGGTTAATTTCGCATAATCAGATTGTCTGATTCTTTTATAGAATTTCCAGGAAATTCAAATTTTTCACGAGGATGTCAGAAAAATTCGATAAAATCGATTTTTTTTTGAAAAAATTTTTTTCCAAAAATGAGTAGCATTTTCAAAAAAATTTTCTTAACAGAATCTATTCGTTAATTATTTGGAAATATTTAGGCGTCATTCGATTAGTCATTTTTTGTATTTTTTCCCCTAAAGAAATTCTTAGAGAAATTTTGAACAAAAATTCTTGTTTTTTTTTACAAGTCGATTTTGTTATGGGATTTTAAAAATTTTTGTTGTGAGGGCACCCCCCAGTTCGAAATTTTAAAATATTAAATGTCCCCGAGAGAAGACCTAATCCCAATAATTTCGTTTCACATACCAGTTCAATTTTTTACATTCAGCGATCGTAAAAATTTAATCAATAATTATTATTTAATTAATTAAATTAATTTTATCGCTAATTTTTGAGTTTTGCAGGGATGAAGAAACATATATAACAGAGAAACTAACAAATTTCTTTCTTTCACTCTCTATCTTTCTCTTTGTATATATAAAAGCGGGTTATTTATTTTTTATTCTTTTAAATAATTAACAATTTAATTGTAAAAAAAAAATGTTGAAAGAAATGTATTATTCAAAACGAATTCATTATTTCATTCAGCTGAAGCGAGAATCAAGTACTGGTACAGCTTCAGCATCATCTCAGAGTTCGCTAGAGGGTGAATATGAAACTGCCGGAAAAACTAATGTCTCTACTAACGATCAGGTGGTTAACTAAAAATTCAACAAAAAAAAAAACAACTTTTTATTATTTTTAAAATTTTTTCATTTTGAGTATTTTTTTCTGTTATATTTTTGGTGTTGATCTTCTCTTTTTTTTGTTATTTATTTTTTTCTGTTTCAATTTTTGGCATAATAATGTTGCTGGTTGCTTTTAAAATATAATAAATATTTGGATAATTAAAAAATTTGTGTGGGAAAAGGTAGATAATTTGTAAAAGAATTTATTATTTATTTAGAGAGCTTTTTAAAATCTTGATTGAATAAATCAGGACCAAACATTTATTGTATCGAAGTCATTCCTGAGAAATGATTTGCTTATCACATTTTCAGAATACGAGATTCGATTCCGAGAAATTTTGAACAAAAATCGACCGAATTTAATGAATTTTTTAAAATTCGATTTTTGATGGGATTTAGAAATTATAAGTTGTGGAGGGACCCCCTGACTTTATAGCCTTAATAGATTACCCGAGTCATTCCCTATTTGATCCCATTTGAGGTTTTTCAAATTTTAATTTATCCGGGAAGATTATTAGTATTTCTCTTAAAAGCAGCCGTTTTTCTGTTGTAACCTTCCATTGACCCTTATAAAATCAGGGGGTTCATGTTTGGAAAAAGTTTGTTATACAATTTCACTCACTGTACCCTTCGGATTATATTTACATCCCCAGATTTTCCGATTCTCTAATAGAATTTTCCGAAAATGAAAATTTTTTCGGCCGATGTCAGATGAAATCAAATCGATTTTATTTAAAAAAATTTTTAAAAACATTGATTTTTTTGAAAAAAATTTTCCTAACAAAATCTCTTCGTTAATTAATTAGAAATAATTTGGCGTTATTAGATTAAAAATTTTTTTTCGAATTTTCTTAAAATTTTAATCGGTGGAGGAACCCGATCACCTAATAGTACTGATACATCTACCAAGTTATCCCGAATTTGGATCCGTTTCGAAATTTTGAAATTTAAAATTTCCAGGGAATTAATTAATTTTCTGACAAGTACCCATTTACTCAGTTTCGACCCCCTTAAAAATCAGAGGGGTTTTTTTTCGAAAAATATTTAAAAATAATTTTTGTTCAATAATTATTTGGGAACAAATTTGCATAAATACATTTTCCTGTTAGGAAAGAAATGTTTGGAAAATTCTGTATTATTAATACGTTTGTTAGATATTTTAATTGATTTTAAATTACTGTTACGAAATGTTGCTTTTGTCTTATTCGTGTTATTACAAAATCTAGCCTATCTAGCTTATCAGGGTGATATTCTATTAGCGTCACATTCCGCCTTGCATGTGTAATTAATTTTTGATTATTCGTCGTTTCAATTTGTCTGAAAAAAAAAAAAAATAAATAAGCTTTATATGTGTTTTGCAAAAATATAATTGATTGTGCTTTTTTGATATTCCTACATATACGAAATTAAATTTAAAATTCGCAAAATTATTTTTAAATTAAATTTTAATTTTGTATCCTTTGTTAATTAGAAACCCGTTGGCGGTGTAGCCGTCTTGCCAACTGGCAAAACTGGCAAAGAAAACGAATCGCTTAATGGTAAGAAATTATTTCCGTTGTCCTTAACCGGATTTTAATCCATCTAATCTAATTTTAGGTAACGATATCGATCCGAACGATACATTAAATACATCCGATGAGAAATCACCATCTGGAAAGCGAAAGGTATTTTATTTTTTTATCAATTTTAAAGTTGGTTTTCTATTTAAGTTTTGAATTAATTAATTTATTATTGAATATTTAACATATAAGAAAACCCCGTAATTATGTATAATTGGATTTGTTTCATACGTTTTTCCAAGTAATTTTGTATAAAATATCATTTCGAACAAAATTAAAATATTTAACCGTAACTAGATATGGTTAGGTTGTGATAAGATCTCTTAGACTTTACTGCTGAAAGGCCTATTTTAAGTTCTGAATTTTTATTGAATACTTAGCATTTAGTACTAAGAAACAATGTAATTTAGAAATAAGAAATACGAATTATGTAATTGGAAACTATTTAAATTCGTTTTAAAAAATTATTAAATTTTATATGAATTTAAATTCTGAAATTCGTTAAATGAAATAACGAGTTAAAATAAATTTATTTAAAATCAATTCTATATCATTTCAATTATGTTATTCAACGTTGATTTTAAATTAAATAATTAATAAGATTTACATGATCTATTGTCTTTTAAAATTTATTAAACGATAACTATTTTTAATTCGTCATCTTATTAATTCTATCTAATTAATCTAATTAATATGTACTGAAATTAGCGTAATGAATAATATTAAGTAAAATTTAAGAAAAAAAAAAATTATTCGAAGTCAGGAAAAATAATTATAATTTCGAAAAATAATTTTTGAAAGTCAGAAAAGAGGTAAAAAATGAGAAAAGTGTCAGGAAAAGTCGAAATAGATTTATAAATATACTGGAAAATCAGAAGATTATCTGGAAAAGTTATAAACGAGTCGAGACTGGTCTGTAAAATCGTGTAAATGTAGGGCAGGGTAAATCTTTAATTTTCCTGAATTAAATCTTTAAATAAATTTGTTAACAATTTTTACTTAATGTACTATTCTACTGTGATTTTTTTTAAAAATATTAGATTTAATTTTTTCGATTTAAGTTTTTTATGAAATAATTATATATAGTTTAAGAAATGTTTGTTGACTTTCTCCTAGAAGTCGTTGAATTCTGAGTCTTCGTTCAAATTGGCATCCAAGGTATCTTACGTTCTACTGAACTGATTTTGATAAATCTTCGTTCATTGTGTTCCTTATTGCCATTATTATGCATCCCTCCTACGCCAAGTCAAAATATTTCTTTACTTTTTTTTTATACAGAATTTACAGTCCAAATTCAACCTTTATTGACTTTTCAACCATAAATGATGATTTGATATTATCTACCATACGGATTAATGGAATGCATGGTTAATTTGTAAAAGGTTGATTTTGAAATGAAAAAGGTTGAATTAGGACTGAAAATCCCTGCATTAGAAAAAAAGAGAAAAAATCAGGTAAAAGTATCATGCGGCGAATGTAGAATGTCTGCTCACAATTGGCTCAAACAATTTTTTTTAAAAAATCCTGAAATTTTGCTTTTTAATTTCGACCATGAAGAATAAAGGAAAAAAATTTCAGTTAAATCGAATGAAATTTACTTAATTAAAAATTATATTTTAAAATTGTGATACAAAAAACAGACAAAAATTTAACTGGCGAATGTAGAAGATAATGAACATTTTTCCCAAGCTAACAACTCACTCAAAAATTTTTTTTGGGAAAATCCTGAAATTGCTTTTTAGTTTCGAGCATGAAGAATGCATGAAAAAAATTTCAGCCAAATCTAATGAAATTTTCTTAATTAAAAATTAAATTTTGAAATTGTGATACAAAAAAATAGACAAAAATTTAACGGCGAATGTAGAAGAAAATGAACATTTTTTCCAAGCTCACAACTCACTCAAAAAAATGGTTTTGTGGAAAATCCTGAAATTACTTTTTAGTTTCGAGCATGCAGAATGCAGAAAAAAAATTTCAACTAAATCGAATGAAATTTTCTTAATTAAAAATTAAATTATAAAATTATGACGCAAAAAACCAGACAAAAATATCACGAGCGAATATAGAACGAAATTTATATTTTTCCCAAGCTCACAACTGACTCAAAAAATTTTTTTTAATAAAATCCTGAAATTACTTTTTTGTTTCGAGCATGAAGAATGCATAAAAAAAATTTCAGCCAAATCGAATGGAATTTTGTTAATTAAAAATTAAATTTTAAAATAATGATGCAAGAAAACAGACAAAAATATCACGAGCGAATATAGAAGGAAATTGACATTTTTTCCCAAGCGCACAACTGGCTCAAACATTTTTTTTTGGAAAATCCTGAAATAACTTTTTAGTTTCGAGCATGAAGAATGCAGGAAAAAAATTTCAGCTAAATCGAATGAAATTTTCTTAATTAAAAATTAAATTTTAAAATAATGGATGCAAGAAACTAGATAAAAATATCACGAGCGAACATAGAAGGAAATTTATATTTTTCCCAAGCTCACAACTCACTCAAAAAAATGTTTTTTTGGAAAATCCTGAAATTACTTTTTAGTTTCGAGCATGAAGAATGCAGAAAAAAAATTTCAACTAAATCGAACGAAATTTTCTTAATTAAAAATTTAATTATAAAATTATGACGCAACAAACCAGACAAAAATATCACGAGCGAATATAAAAGAAGATTGACATTTTAATTTCGATTTTTGGAAATTTTTTCAAAAGTGTGCCATTTTTTTCCTAGCGTTTTTTTTATTGGTTTGCGTTGGGGGTACTTTGATTTTTTGATTTCTGACGCTGTAAAAAGGCTGTAGATTGGATGCCGATTTGAATAATTTTTAAAAGAGGCAGATTTCAACGCTCTCTAGGAGAAAGTCAACAAGCATTTTTTTTTCTTATACCTTAAACTATATATAATTATAATTAAAAAAATTAAATTGATAAAATGAAGTCTTATATTTTTAAAAAAATAATTAAGAAGGTGTATTTTTTATAGCATCACTGTAGAATAGTACCTTAAAGTACTTAATGTGTATCTGATTTTTTAAATTATTAATGTCTTAACCCCCGCAAATCATCGTGCATAGGGCCTCGCAAAATATCAAGCCGGGCTCATATCAGACTTTCACCATATTTTTGTCAGACATATCCAGAATTTTTCTAGGATTGCCACTTTTTTGTTTAGGCTTTCCTAAATTATTCTCGGGTTTCCATGATTTTTTTACGACATGTTTATACGATATTTTTAAATTTCATTTCGTTTACTAATTTTTCCGATTAATTTCCGATTATTCTGGCATGAATTTTGATTTTTACCGATTAAATTAAATTAAAAGAGGTTTTAAATTATCCCGTCTTAATTGACCCTTTTTCATTATCGAAAAACCCGCTCGGTTACAGAATTTTAAGCTAAGTTATCATTTTTGCTGGAAATGACCCATGAATTTTTCGTTCCATTTTAAAGTTCCCAGCACAACTTTGGAACCGTTCCAGAGATCATTCTGAAATTTTCCAGTTATCTAGTTCGAATGTATATAAATATAAATCAATAATAAAATCTGACATCTATCAATTGAATAGCTAGATATCTACAGCTTAGTTTGATAAGTAAAATTGAACCTAGAACATATGATATTTATATACGATATATATACTTAAGAGAATAACTCTAGATCCGTTTCAGAGAATTTTCTGAAACTTTGCAATTTTGTAGTTCGAATCTAAGTCTATAGAAATCAGGAAAAAAATTTTACATCTACCGATCGAGAGCTAGATCTGCAGGTTATCTTGGGCAGTTGAATTTGGGATAATTAATATTAAATATCTCAGAAATTCGAGATCTATACTCGATAGGTTTTTACCGATGGTTTGGACTGTTAATTCAAGTCTATACATTTTATTTTTGATCGATTTGATTCGTAAATTTTGAAAAATAATGTAAAAAATTCGTTAAAATAAATTGTTTGAAAATCGTAGGCTTGCAAAATATTTTTTTTTTGTAAATTTTGATATTTTCCTTGATTAATTGTAATTAAATCACAATTTAAAATTCTGTTAAATTTTAATTTTTAAGAAATGAAAAACATTGTTTAAAATTCCCAATTTTTATATTTTATTTTATTTTATTTTTTTTCCCCCCGCCCTCGATTTTTCGTTGTCGTACTTCCAAATTCGTTCGTTCGAAAAAAATCAAAAGGGTGGCTTATTTTCATCCGGCCGTAAATCACCGAAAGATAAAACCGGTAAGGAGAAGCAGAAGACAGCGATCGCTGTATCCGAGTTGCCCGAAGCCGATCAGGATGCGAAGCAACAGAAATTGCCACAAACTCCGACTGGCGGTGGGTTCACCAAACCATATGAATATACGGAAGGTGTTGATCCGAACACAAGCCCAACCCGTCGAACTTATATCCCGGGCGGTTTCCGGTACGATGAAGATCCGAATACTCGTCCGAAGGATGGTGAACCAGCCGGTGAATTGAGTCCGAATTCACAACAACGTCGTGCTACCGCTTTGGCGTTCAACTATGCACCGGGCGAAGAGGATAAGTTACGTGAACAAGCGGAAAAACGTAAAACAGCTAGTGATATGTCACCGGGGCGATCCTATTCACCGAACAGTGGTCGACCAGTTGAAGGACCGGGAACACCGGGTACCTATCGACCGTTGGGTTTTGGCGATATACAACCAGCCGGTGGTAGATTCGATCCAACACTTGCTTTCTTAGATTCCGAACGTAGTAAAGCGCAAGCGGCGCCAATCAAAACCGAACCTAAAAAGAAGAAAGTTAAAATATTGGTTCTTATCGGTAAATTTGATCCGAAAACGAAACGTATCGATACGCCGAACGGTCTCGTTGAACATTCAACCGGTATTTTGGACACCGATACCGGTAAAATTGAATCGAAGTACGGTGTTATTGATCCGAAACGGGGTACAATTGAATCGATGGATCCACGTACCGGTCAAATTAATATAATCACCGGTTTGGTTGATCCAAAAACCGGTAATCTACATGTTACAAGTAATGTCACCGATCCGGATACCGGTAAAATTGATGATACATTAGGAAAGATTATCTGTATTGCACCGTACGATAATCCAGTTGTTGAAATAACAGCAATTACCGGTAAGGTAGATCCAAATACCGGTATTGTTGATACGGTGAACGGTGACGTTGAACGATCCCGAGGGGTGTTGAATGTAAAAACCGGTTTTATTGACACGAAGTACGGTCAAATCAATCCGAAAACCGGTGAAGTTAAGGTGATCGATCCAAAAACCGGTAAAACAACAAATAAACGGGGGAAAATTGATTTAGTTACCGGTCACATCACCATTCCGGATGCTGTTGATCCGAAAACCGGGAAACCAGATCCATCGTTAGCACATCTAATTGCAATCGGTGCACAAATCGATCCAATTGTTGAGGTAACATCGCTTACCGGCCGGCTAGACACGAAACGGGGTATCCTTGACCCGAAAACGTTAAGTGTTGAAAATTCAACCGGACAAATCGATCCGAATTCCGGGAAAATCGACACCAAATACGGACAATTTGATTTGATCAAACATACGTTAGCCGTTGTTGATCCGAAATCCGGTAAAACGGAGTTGAAGGATGCCCGAATCGATCCGGTTACCGGACAAATTCTCGTCAAGAATGTGGTGAATCCGAAAACCGGTAAACAGGATAAGGAGTACGCACAGGTTGTCTCATTAAAAGTCGTCAATAAACGTATTGATCCGGCTACGGGCCGAGTCGTATCATCGGCTGACGGGAAAGATATCATCGTCGATCCACGAAACAATCAAATATGGATTGCCGGTCAGAAAGATCCGAAAACCGGTGAAACGGTTTATTCAAGTTCCCACATTGATCCGAAAACCGGTTACGTTTCGACGATTTACGGTTATTTGAATCCGAAAACAAATGAAATTGACAAGCAGACGAAATTAGATCCGGCGCTGACGAAAGTCGATCCGGTTACCGGACAAATATTCACATCAACCGGTGAATTGGAGGATGGTACCGGTGAACCGTTATTCGCTGTTAGCCAGGCGGATCCAGCGACCGGTGATGTATACACGAAGATCGGTAAAGTTGATCCGAAAACCGGTAAAATAGTTGTCGTCCGTTTGACGCCAGTCACACAGAAAAAGGATGAAGGACCGGTGGAAACCAGACAAGCGGAACCCATTGATGTCCGTTTAGGTGAACTGGTTGCCGGACAATTATTTGATCAGAAACCGGCCGCAGCATCTCCGGTGGTAAAACCGTCAACCGAACCGAAATACGCCGATTCGTATGTACCAGCAATGGTGAAAACGGTTCCACCAAAAGATCCGTTGTTAGAAATTGTCGCTATCACCGGACATGTAAATCCGAATACCGGTAAAATTGATCCGGCTACCGGTGACATTGAACGGTCCCGCGGTATTTTACATTTGGACAGTGGATTCATTGAGACGAAGTACGGACAAATAAATCCTACAACCGGCGAAGTGAAAACCGTTGACCCGAGAACCGGTAGAGCGGTTACCAAACAAGGTATTGTTGATCCGGTTACCGGTCAAGTGACAGTTTTAGGTGTCATTGATCCGAAAACCGGTAAGCACGATGATCATGTCGGACATATCATTACAATTGGAAGTGAAATTGATCCAACGGTTGAAGTTACGTGTATTGCGGGTAAATTGGATCCGAAGAGAGGTACAATTGATCCGAAAACCGCTTCGGTTGAAACAACCGACGGCCATTTAGACGTTGATACCGGAAAAATACAAACAAATTACGGGGAAATTGATTTGGTAGCGAACACGATAACGGTTAAAAACCCGAAAACCGGACAACTGGAAACGAAAGAAATAAAAATCGATCCGGTAACGGGACAGGTTGTTTTGAAGAATGAAATCAATCCGAAAACCGGTAAACCAGATAAGGACTTCGGACGAATTGTATCCCTTCGCATTGTCCATAAAATCCTTGATCCCCGAACCGGACAAACAAAGGTGTCAGCCGTTGAAAGTAAGGACATAATAATTGATCCGAAAACGAATCAAATCTGGGTACCCGAACGTAAAGATCCGATAACCGGTGAAATGATTTATACAACGTCACAAATCGATCCGAAAACCGGATACATTATCACGTTGTACGGCTACCTGAACCGGAAAACAAATGACATCGATCGTCAAACGAAAGTTGCCGATTCTAATTTGGCGAAAATCGATCCATTATCTGGACAACTATTCACCGCAACCGGACACATTGATGAGCAAACGGGTGAACCGTTATTTGCCGCATCCCAAATCGATCCGGAATCCGGTGAAGTTTATACGAAAATTGGACGCGTCGATCCGAAAACGGGGAAATTGGTGCTGGTGAAAATTGTGTTGATCACCAAGAAGGATGAACGTGGCCGGGCACAAGAGATCGATCCAAGTAAATGTGACATTGATCCGTCAACCGGACGCATACAGAATATTTTCAATAAAACCGTTTACGTTTATAATATGGTGGATCCGGTGACGGGTGAAATTGTACAGGTTGATCCAAATGATCCACGTGTAGCGGGCGCTCGGACCACCGTAACACAAACCATGACATTAACCGGTGAAATTGATCCGGTTACGGGTCGTATTAAAACGGAATATGGTCATATCGATCCGGAAACCGGTGATATTGATCCGGCAACAGCTATCCGCGATCCGGTCACCGGGAAATTAATCTTAAACTATGCCCAAATTGATCCAAGCCATTTCGGGAAGGAGGTGACGGTTACCAAGGACACTGTACCCATAACACGGGACCAATTCTTTGACGGCATCAAACATTTAGATAAGAAGGTGTTGCGACGTGATTCGGAGGGTAGCAGTGACGATGATGTGGCACAGTACGGTTTGGATAGTGGTAGGGACGCGAATGCTACCGGCCGTGGGAAATATGGTGCGAATGCACCGACCGTTGTTAAGACAACCACGAAGCAGGTATTTTCGAAGAATGAGGGTGGCGTTACGCATAACGTTGAAGAGGAAATTCGTAATTTGGGTACGGGGGAGGTGATTGTATCAACGCAGGAACACAAGGTACAGGAAATTAAACGGTTTTCTTATCTCTAATTTTAAGATTGATGTGCCTAGCCTACTAGAGAGATTTGTTGAGGGGGAGGGGGAGGTGGGGTACAGAGGGCGAGGTTTTATTCATTTTTTATCATTTTTCCGATTTTATATGCTTCAAGTTTCATTAGAATGTTGTCCTAGATTAGTGATTTTAGATTTTAGACGGATACTAGAACGTTTAGACGGATTTTAGAACGTTTCATGTCAAAATTTTCGAAATTTTGACAGTTCGAACTGTCAAGATGGATTTAAAGGTAAAATAAACATTTTTCTCCAAGTTTTTTTTAATCCAAATTTATTAAATTTCATTTCATTTCACAAAATTAAAATTTTTTTTTTTTGCAAAAATTAATTGTTGTCATGTTTTTTGCCTTTAGCTAGAATTGCTTGTTTGTTGTCAAATTATTACCGTTACGTTGTTGTGAATTAAATCTTCATTTCAATGGATTGATTTAAATAATCCTTAATAGCCTGGAACTCATCTGGAGATTTTTTCAGGTTCCGAAGCAAATGATCCGAGATATTCGATTTTTAATCAACAGAAACGATTTTTTGAAGTCATTTTAAAAATATAACTTGTTAGATAACCCCTTAAGTTATATATATCATTAGCTCCATTAAACCGTCCCCTAAATGGATCGTAAGTGAAATTTGGAAATTTTCCCGGAAAATTATGGAAATTTTTTTTGGGAGAAGTGGCGATTGAAAAATATCGCTCGACGGAAACCTCCGCTAAAATTCGGGAGTTGATTTTTGAAAAATTTTGAGAAATTAGTTTGTTCGTTATTTATTTGGGAACAATTGTGGGTAATTAGATTTTCCTCATCCGGAAGAAAATTTTGAGAAAACTCTGGTTTAAGGAAAACCCCCTGAAACGATTCGATTTCTTGAAATTCGATTTTTTGACGTCATTTTAAAAATAGAACTTGTGAGGGGAACCCCAATTATTTTAATGTCATTCCATGACTTACAACATCCCTTAAATGAATCCAATTCGAAATTTGAAAATATAAATTTTTCCGGGAAGTTATGACGTTTTTTCGGTCCAATCACATATGCTCCCCCGGAAAATCTTAACGGTTGATATTTTCTAAAAATTCCCTTTACATAATTTATTCTGTATTCATCTGGAAATAACCTGCTGTCATTAGATTTTCCGACTTCGGAACAAAATTTCCCGCAGGATCGAACTGTCCAAATGCCTTACGGTTAAAATTCTAAAAATAAAAATGAAATCAAAATTAAATAACAAAAACGTATAGGGTGAAGCGGATGATATGGTCGGTGCAATCGGTGGTACATCCGGTGGTCCCGGTGCCTATGTAACAGCAACGGCTGTTACAACGCGAACGGCCACCACCCATGAGGATTTGAGTAAGAACGCTAAAACGCAACAATTGGAGGAGACGACGGTGGCCCGAACAACAACGCACGATTTAAATCGGCAGGAGCAACGGGTCGTTACGCAGGAGGTAAAAACAACGGCAACGGTAACTAGTGGGGATCAGGTAAGGATATTAGATTTTCTATGCAACAACAACTTTTTTCCGGTTTGTTTTGCATGACTTTTCCGTTCGTTTTCGATTTTTTTTTTTTTTGCATCCCCGATATGTTTTTATTTTTGGTAGTACAAACGCAGAGACAGTGTTTCATCGACCAGTTCTGGAGATTCTGGTACACCAATCGATGGTCCATATGAGAGCTCATTGACACATTCATCGTATAAGGTATTTCTATAATTTAGCCTTGAATGTAGTAGAATTTTAAATGCATTTAGGTAGAACTAGGGGGATATCCTAACAAAATCACTCTCTCTTTCCATTTGGTTATTTATGATTGAGTATTTTTGTATTATTTGTAGGACGATGCAACTACCGATGGATCTCAACAAGATCCACATCGAGTTGTGTTGGGTGAAACGAAGGGATACACGGCTGAGGGGGAGATTATTTCAACGCAAACTGTAAGCAGTAAGACACGGACAGTGGAAACAATAACGGTAAAAATTAAAATAATTCCCAATTTCTTAAAAATATCTGAGGACGTACATGGCCTCAAAATGTATATGGATGGACTTGTAGGTCCTCTCAGAGTATCTGTACCAAATTTCAAATCTCTGCCTATAGAAATACCGGAGTTCCTTGTCTCAGCCTTCAGTTTATCTTAAAAAATAAAAATAAATTCAATGAATTACGATAAATTATTAATTTCCTTTTATATTGGATCTAAATAGTACAAAACTGAAAGAGATGGTATAGTTGAAACGCGTGTCGAACAGAAAATAACCATCCAATCGGACGGCGATCCAATTGATCATGACAAAGCCTTAGCCGAAGCCATTCAGGTTTGTAAAAAAAATCGATTAGAAATTCAATCAATTTATTTAACATTTTTTAAAAATTCATTTACAGGAGGCGACCGCAATGAATCCCGACATGACAGTAGAAAAGATAGAAATCCAACAACAGCAGTAGAATTTAAATTGTTGGCCAATTAATTAAGAATTAAAAGCACCATCCTTCCATCCCCAAAAACATTTGTTGTGTCCCTCCCTGTATTTTTGATTTTTGTATTAAATTCGTCTCTTCTACACCCCGAATTTGAATGTTTGATTTTAAGAAAATTGTTTTTAAAATTAATATTTAAGGTCAACAGATTACAATTTTTTTTATTTAATATATTTTTACAGAGGAAAACAATCGCTTGGATTTTTTTTTTTTTGAAATTTGAATTAAACTAAGTCTTTGCCCAAGTGTTCAAATTAAAAATTACTTAAATAAACTACTTCATTCAAATAAATTTTACACGGCAACCTTTTCACTAAACATTTATTTCAAATAAATAAATAAATAAATAAATAAATAATTAATTACCTCTATTTAAATTCAAAATATCAAATGCTTTAGATAATGAATAAATATTATTTTTACAAGCACAATTTTTTACTTTCAATTTGAATTCAATTTTAAATAAAATAAAATTTAAAAAAAAAGAAAGAAAATGAATATAATTTGTTTATGTTTCGTACTAATTTTTTTTATATTTTTTATTAATTTTAAATAATTAATATATTATTATAAATTATAGAAAGTAATATAAAATATTTTGAGAAAAAAGTATATAAAAAAGTAAAAAAAAAAAAAACTTTAAATTTAATTAAAATATATCTACATACATTAAAAAAT
>JANTOP010052664.1:0-23592 GCA_027564815.1 Symmerus nobilis | reverse complement strand
TTGTTGTTCATACATTTTGGGCGTTAATTAACTTAATTTTATAAATCGGCTCGAAAATCATCTAAAAATATTTGTTACAAAAAACACAAACAATAAAAAAGAAGACATTTGTATGAAATTCGATATATTTGATATCAATTTCAACATGACGTAATGTTTACAAAAACCCTCCCTCCCTCTACGTCATCAAGCGTCATAATTTGATTGACCATGCCACCGATAAAAACCCAATTTTTTAGTTACTTTTACTATTTCGTTTTTCGATTTTTCCATGTTTAAATTTTTATTTGGTTTCAGAAAAAGAGCGTTATAACGGAACAGCGTTGTAAGAGGGCGCGTTGTATGAGGTATTACTGTATTCCCTTTTCATTTATATGTTAATTATTATTTTTCAAGGTTATTGTTCGTAAAATCCGAAAATTAAAAGTTATTAAATTATAAGATATTAAGTTTTTAATGATTTATTTTTAAGATCTTCTTGCGAGTTTCTCTAATTCCTGTGTTAATTTTAATTATTATCATTTTTATATTGAGGTATGAAAATACCCTATGTGTTAGGCGCTGCGCACCCCTGCACTATACCATCTTGTGTCTTATACAAATTAATCAAATAGCATTCATAAGCACTTCCTTGAGGCGGATAATACATTAATCAATGAAATATCACCTAATTAATTTTAAGTTTTTAGCACCTAGAGTAATTGCGACCATACATATATTTATTTACATCATTAAAAAGTTAATGAAGTTCTCTACAAAATTACAGAATTACATTTTTTAAATTTTGAACTTCAGTGTTCGATATTTATTGCCGAAAAAGTTAAATTTGAAAAAAATGCATTGACTCTTACGGTGACATTATCAGGTCGATTTGTTTGAAGTTACAAACGAATATTTGATATGTCACTCCGAAATTCGCCAAAGTTGACAAAATCTTCTATCTTTAATGCTGTTTATTTAATTGAAAGGAGAACAAGTGGTTTTTTTTCAATGAAGAATCATTTGGTTTATTGTGACGTAAAAGGGGCTGCAATATAAATATAACTAATAATTTAGTATTTTTAATTAATTAATTACATTTCTTTATTTTAGATGCATATTTAGAAATATGTACCCCCTTGAAGTTAATACATTATATATATATATAGTTATAATAAATATAGTTCAAAATATCAAATACTATCGATGTTCACCTATCCTGTATTTATACTGTAGATGTAAATCAGACTTGTTCAACCCAAATTCCTTCGCGGGCCACTTTGAGGCTTCAAAGGTCGCGGGTCGCTCATTAAATAAACCAATAATAAAGTAATTAAAAAATGATATAAGTACATAATATTTTAGTGAGGAACTCGGTTTTCCTTGCTAACTTACCATAAATCTACCTTAATTTTTGCCCTATATTATCTTAACGGATTTTCGAGATTTCCATCTAAAAATGATGCTGCTATTTTAAAATTAAATTTTTGGGAATAATGATGTGCACACGTAGAACCGAGAGCGCAAACGACTTTTTGTGCTACATTTCGTAAAGCAAGATATGATTCCACTGTAATATATCTATCGAATACCCGAGTTGGATACCATCTGTTGTATATCTTCGCCGCACTATAATTCGGTTATTATAGGACGTTATAGTGTCGTTTTATATTTGTATGTCCACTATAAGTTTATAGTGATTATTGTCTTGTTACAGTGACTTTACAGTGCCATTTATGTGCCGTAAATATAAAATAACCTACTCGTACTAATCTGTTTTTTATTATTAGTATAAATCTCATTATTTATTTTATTTTTTCTAATTATTGCATTATTTAATTTAAATAGAAGGACAAATAATCTCCTTTTCGTGTTTAATAAATTGCATGCAAAATTTGAAAAACCGCATTTGCACATTTTGCTCAATGGTATTTGGGAATGAGGGATTTAAAAGAATTACTTTTAAAGATCCTTTCGAAAATTATCTGTTCGTGACTTAAGACATAAAATTCCACTTTCTTGTCAAATGAACAACTAATGAATTACTATATAATTCGATAACTTAAATATTCTAATAGAACAAAATATATTTGCAAAGCGAAGTCATTGCGATGGGAATTAAGGACCAGAAGTTCTTAAAATAAAATTTTTTCGCATATACTTTTTTACTCAGTTAACTTGTTCTCAAAGGATTTGATTTTAGATTACTTTTATATTGAATAATTTGATGGTATTGATATCATCTTATGAAATGGGTCCTTGATTATTTTTGGGCAATGAAGTTTCTTACGAAATTATTCTTACAATTTTTTGGCTGTCCCTCAAACGTTATTATTTTTCCTATTATTTTCTTATTTTTAAATTCACCCAATAAATATCCCAGCATATCACTCTGCAGATAAATATTATATTTACTTTAAAATAAAAATCAACATGAGAAATGTCATGTTTTTAAAATAATTTGTTGGTTTACAATTTTTTATTTTTCATAAGGTAAAAAAGGGACATAAAGGAAGGAGTATTAAAATAGTAAGTATAAAGAAGTCCCATCAATAAAAGTTCTATAAACTAAATATAAAATTCTGTGTTGTAACCGCTGAACGGCTGAACCTCATGCCACTCCGTTAGTATAACCGAAAAAATCATTTTTTTTCATGACAAAAGGAAGTTTAATCGTAATAATTTTCATTTCAATGACAAAAATATACTTGGAAGATAATAATTTTCTAAAATACCGAGTAAATTACCTTCAATTAGTCTTTCCTTTAAGTATAGATAAATAGCATAGAGTTAATGTATCACATTATATTATATTCTTATAAATATTATTTAACCCTTTTTAATGAGTTCTTATTTAGATTTTATTTTTCTTAAAAATAATTTAAATAAACCTAGGGCTGCAAGTTCCCACCCATGAAACATTTATGAAATCATATGTTGTGGTCGACCACAAAAGGACTTATTTTGTTAAATCGAAGACTCTACTACAGCCCGGGTAAAACCCGGCAAAAATCAGAAAAATTGAAAAAATTCAAGAACAAATTAGAAAAGTTCGAAAAACTTCCTCAAGCAGTCTCAGTAGAAAACTGAGAAGATTTAAGCAAATGAAGGCAACAGTTGGAAATGTGGGGGGAGGGGCGTATGAGGATATCTCAGAAATCAGACAAATATATCGAAAATGGGGGGAAAATCAAGCAAAGTTAATTCAACAAATCTGAGAAAATATTCGTAAATGGATAGAGAATCAAGGAAACTTCAATAAATAACCCAGAAAATTTTGATAATGAGAATCAGTCGAGAGATGTAAAACTAATCAGATAAAGCCGGACATCTAAGAAGGTCGGCAAAACTTCAGAAATTGTCGAGAAATAGATGAGAAACGTTCAAAAATATCTTACAACTAGTCGGAAAATAGTCATGGAAAGTCAGGAAAAGTTGAAGAAAGTATTAAAATTTCCAGCAACGTCGTGGAAATACTAGTAAAAATTCGAGAGGCTTCATTGAATTTTAAATAAATGCAGCCAATTTCAGGCAGTCAGGGAAAGAAACAATTATCAGGTAAAAGTAGGAGGAAGTGATGTGAGGTATATAGAATTGTATGATCCTTTCAAATGTTACATACTATATCAATTTTATTGGATTTTTCTTCTTCTTTGGCTTTTTCCATAGCTGACTTTCTTAAAATTTTGGCCCTCAAAGTGTCACTCAAAATTCAATTGGTGCAAGAATTACATCCTGGGGACAATGTGTTACGATTACAGTATAAATAATGCAATTTTGATTGAATCGGAAAATTACGATAATTTTTTGCGAAATGATGGATGATGAGGAACACTTCTATTTTAGTAGATTTGTTAACCAACGAAATTGCAGATTTTGAGCAACACAGAATCCCCAATATATTCAGCAAAAACCTGTTCATCCAGAATTAGTGATCAGTTTTGTGCGGAATCACAGCTCACAAAATCTATGTCCCTTTTTTTAAAGATAAGAATGGTCTGGTCATGCGGGCGAAAGATATCGGGATATACCTCAGATTTTTTTGTTTCCGCAACTAGGACGAGAGAAAAAAATCTGGTTTCAGCAAGATGGTGCCACAATGGAGATTTTGCGAGAAAAATATCCAAATCGACTTATATCGAAAAATTGGAAATTTGTAATGGCCACCAAGATCTCAAAATTTGACTGCTCCTGATTACTTTCTTATGTTGAACGTAATGTTGAACAGCTCAAAGCCAATATTCGGCGTACAATTATGCAAATTACACAAGAAACTCTAACATGAGCAAACAAAGGCCATGTTCTTGTATATGGTGCCACTTGGCTGGTATCACTTTCCATGACTCCATAAATTCCGTGAGAAATTCTGCCTTTTGTCTCTTCAATTATCCGTATATCTCATATAATTCAAAAGTTATTAAAAAAATAAGTTGTAAGGCTAGTTTTACCGCACCCTGCCTGTAGTGTGAGAAAAATCGAATATAAATTGTGTAAATAATCAAATTTCGTAATTTAAAGCATATAGCTAAAGCCATTGTGTTGCTAGATGAAAGTTAACTTCGACAAACCTCACTTCAACGGATGAAATATTCAATTTGTTCCTAAAAATATAATAAATTTAATGAATTTTCTTGAATATATGCATTTAAGATTGACGTTACGTATATGACCATAGCTTTTGAGCCGAATTCAGTAGATTGAGCCAACCCAAATACAATTTATCTTTAGTCAATACAAAAACGTAGAAATTAAAGACGAAATAATTTGGGTATTGATTGACATAGCAATATGCAGAAATAACAATTGGCTGCAGTTTTGTCGCTAAAGTTTTATATATTTTTTCTCGCTGGGCCATATATTTCAAAAGATGTGCTCTGCATCTTCTGCGATTTAGACTGCATGCCACTGATACTAAACTGAAGAATAAATTTAGAATTAATTCGGAAAAGTCGATAAAATGTTGGCAGAGATGTCAGACAAAGCAGAAAAAAATTATAACGATGTTTAAGGTAGTTTAGACGATATTGTGTTTCCAAAATCGGACAATTTTGTAAAAAAAATAGTCTCTCAAATCCCCTTAAAATGAGAAACATGGGTCATCATTTTGAAAAACCAAATGAAATTGAAAAACAAAATATAATATTTATAAAAGAAATTAAATATTTTGAGAAAGTTGAAATTTATCTAAGAAATTTACATATCGGACATCGCTACATTCGATCCGTATTTCTCGATAATTTTCTTTGGATCCAAAAAAATGTAAAGATGCAGAAAGTTTATAAATTAGTTTGGAAAAAATACAAAAATATCAAAACTGAACTCTTCGTAGAAAAGTTCTGCAAGAACTTAAAAGCTTCCTGAAAGCTTTATTTTCCGAACAATAATTTTTGCGTTTTAAAATCTGTTTTCTATTAAAATAACGATCTTTTAACAAAATTTCCAATTTTAGCAAAATAAAGCTTCGAAAATCTCGAAAGCTTATTGGAAGCTTAAAATGAAAATGTCATTCTATATCATTTGGAATGGAATTTTTATCTGATTTATTAAATTTTAATGAAATGTTGAATTCTTGAAGAAAGCTTGCCCAAAATATTAAAAACCCAAGTTTTAAGGTAGTAGTCTGGTGTGAAACCGAAATTTCGACGTTTTATCATGAATTATTTTCTTTTTTAAAATAAGAAAATAATATGCGATCGTTTTGAAATTTTTAGAAGTTTTTATTGGTGTTTTGAAGTGTCAAAAAAAAAATTTGTTTGACTTGATTTTACATTAATTTGTTTATAATTTCGTATGTCAAAGTGGAGTCCTAGAAAAAAAGGCGAGTTGTTTCAGGGAAGCACACAGCCTTTCGTAGACATCTGAAAATAAAAATTCAAAGAGATTATTGTTCTGTAGGATTAATTCTAATGAACTAACCTATAATATGCACCTTAAAAAAAAACAAAATGGCGAACTTGTGAAGAAAAAGTTTTCAAAATCGAATTTTTCTTTTGATAAATTGTTTAAAAAAATTATTTATTATTAAAAAATTGAATGTTTTAATGGTTACGTAATTAGCTGTGTCTAAAATAACGGGTCAAATTTTTGCCAAATCGGTTTAATAGTTTTTAGTTAGTGCTTCCCCGAAACAACTCAACTTTTTTTCCAAGAACTCGTGCATAAAAAATTCCACATTACAAAATCCAAATCGATGGAGAGTATAGATCGTTTTATAAACTTTTGTTGAATTTTCGACTTTACACATTATTTTCCTGCCTATTTGTTTCCAATTTTCGGGGTGTTTTATGTTAACATTTCATAAAGTTCCCCCGCTTCTTATAACCTTGCCTCAACTTTGCCCGACTTTTCTTCCCTTTTCAGATTTTTTTTTCCTAGTAAAACCTATCGTTTTCTCAACTTTCCTCGACGAATTTTAGAAAGCGAAAATCATAATTTTTATTAGTTTTTTATAGAAGCTTGTATTGGATATTTTCGTGAAGTTACTTTGGTTCATGTGTATAGAAGTAACTTCTTTTTTCTAATTTATATTTTTTCGCTGTTTTAGAACGTCTTACATATTAATAAATAGAAAATAACAGAAAACCAATTAAATTACTGGGTTTGATTTTCAGTAAAAATAATAAGTTTATATGCTAACTAAAATATAATATTTAAATTACTTGGAATAATAATATATACTTTGTTTTTGAAATAAATAAAAATATTGAAAATAAGTGTCTACACGAATAGGCACCGGGAAAAGGGTTAGAAAACCATATAATTTATTATTATTTTTTTTCCTCAAAACATTAATATAAAAACCATAAACTTTCCGTTAACTTGTCACAAAATTTGGTTTTGTCTATCAAAATTTATTACGATTTTTATTTGACTTGGGCCTATTTGGAATATTTTATCACAAGTAAAAGGGTTACAATATTTTATTCTCTCATGATGAGGTATTATTTTTGTTTATTATTAATTCTATAAAAACCTCCAATCGCCATTCCCCAGAAACCAACCCCATCCACCTAGAATCTTATTAAATATCGTTAATGTTATACCCATATTGTGGTTACGGATACGATAGTAATGCGGTGGGGTGTTCTAAGTTCTAACATACAATAGTTTAATTTTTTTTACGGAATTTCTATTCCGATTTGGTTGATTTGAAAAGTAGGATGAAGGGTTGACGGACCTACCTTCCCATTCCCTTGGATTTTAAGTAATATTTGATAAACTAGAAGAAAGCGTGCCCTTAACCGATAAACAGAAATTTTGTTGAAATAAATAAGTTCTCATTTTTGAATATTTCAATTATTTATTATGATGGTTTATAAATACAAAATTATTCCGGTTACATTTTCTAATTTATTACATAATACTTACGTTACTCTATCGCCTATAAATATTACAGGTAAGTACTACTTGTTTACCATTAATAAATTATATTTAAAATTACATGTGTAGTTTTATTGATTTGGGAAAGAGTTTTGAGTATTTGGTAGAAATATAAGTGCGTTTGGTGACTTCTACAAATTCACTTTCTAATTTAATCACTATAAAATCCATAGAAATTTCGGAAATTTAATTAATATAAAATCCACAGAAAACATCCAAACAGCGGCTATGCCTTTTTTGGAGGAGCTAAAAAGATGCTGAGATTTTTGATATAAAAATTATGTAAAATGATAAAGAAAATTTGTGTCATATTATTTATTTCTGCCGTACTGCAGAGCATACATCTTCGGTAATTTTTGTTTTTTATAGGCATATGATTTCCAACATTGGCCAATCTCAATTGGCCTCTTTATGTACGTACATCTCATTTAAAAAAAAATTACGGCCTACCACGACTTTTTCGGCATGAATGCCCGCCAATTAGCTGTCGAGCCAGTTGAAGGCGAAAATGGAGTTGATCACATTTGCCTTGATTTCTTTGACTCATCTTTCACATAGCAAATGAGTTTACAGGGCACCGCTATTTTTGTTCCATCTTTCTTGCCTCTCAACCCGTAGTAGTACTCGAGGACTATGAACTGATGGAAGAAAACAAACAGGTTTATTATCCATCCACTTCACGGATGCAATTCCCTTATTCACTTCAAATTGAAACTACCCTCTAAAATTTTATTAATCCCTTAGGGCCCAAACAAGTTGAAGCTGCGATAAACGATAAACGATAATAGCGACGATAAGAGTGGCGATAAGAGTGACGATAAAAGCGACGATTAAAATACACGGAAAAGAGCTAAAACAACTAGTTCCCCCAAAGGACATTTTATTTGGTTATAGCTCTTTCCAGTATACATAACTACACCTCAATTTTCACTATAAATCCAGTTGTCGAGTCCGTTAAACACCAGACTTTATACCCTCTCTTTACTGGTTTCATGGCTGGCTAGATCTACCCTTGAAGGCAATCATTGACTCATCAACTGTTAAATATGAACAATTATTTTCGTTCAGCAAAGAGATGATAGGTCTTAGTTTGTGTAATTTGTCAAATTTTGGATCAGTTTTTGGCAATGATTAAGAGAGATTAAAATGCGGGTGTGGCAATAATTGCCTGTAACCACTGCGGCCACAATGGGCCTACTGTGGCATCCCGATATGTATTAATTAGGTCTAGTCAACTTTGTGCTGCCCATGAAGCGCACAATTTGTCCTAGTGATAAGTTTACGATATCTTTCGGCTCAGTGTGGTGTAGCTCGAAGTATCGCAATCGTCTTGAGTCCAACCCTGCACAATCATAAAGGACGTGTTCGGCCGTCTCCTCTTTCTCTCCACAGATTCTACACACGTTATCCTGTGCTAAACCCTGTGCTGAGGTGGTTTTTCAAGTTACAGTGTCCAGTCAGTAGTCCTGTTATTTCCCTGATCTGTTTTCTAGGTAGATTTAGGTACTCTTTCGTTCTATTGATAGAGTGCGTGGCAATAAACGCCTTTGCATGGGTTTGTCCCGATGATTGCTCCCAGCACAATTTTTTCCTATTTCCGGCCCATTCTGATATCATTGTGCTTGCCGTGCATTTGGATATTCCACAGAATGGCTCCGGCCCATGGAAAGCTGATCCCGCTTCTAACTAGAAGATCGGCTTTTTCGTTGCCTTCAATTCCTGTATGCCCCGGGACCCAAATAAATTCAACATTGTTGAGTTGACTTGTCGTCTAGGACATTATGGCAGTTTTCTACCAGTTTAGAGTCGATTTGGTAGGGCTCCAGTGCCTCTTTAGAGCTGCCTGACTGTCGGAGAAGATTACAATCTTTTTGTTATTGTATCCCCTACTGATGCTTTCTCGTATACAGAATTCTATAGCGTAGACTTCGGCTTGGAATACAGTGGCATGTTGCCCGAGATTTCTGGCGAACTGAGATTTTGGTTTTTTGCCAAATATTCCGACACCGACGCCTTCGGCTGTCTTAGAACCATCTGTATACCAGATTATATTGCCCATACCGAACCTGTTCCAGTTTTCTGACCAGTCTGTTCGGCTTGGGATTCGTAATTTGAAACGTTTTTCAAAATGAAATGCCGTTAGAGTTTTATCACTCGGCATTCCTAAAACTGGGTGTGTCCCAACTATGTCAAAGATTTTCGAGTGATATCTTCGGTCTACCACCCCTAGACATTATTCTGTATGCCGCCAGCCTAGCCTCCTTTTCCACTGTAATATGGAGAGGAGACAGATTCAGCAGCACTTCCAAAGCTGTCGTGGGAGTGGAGCTCATCGCCCCTGTGACACTTAGGCAAGCTTGTCTTTGCATCTTCTCTAGAAATTTTCTTGTCGGTATGGTGTCAGTTTTATGCCACCAGACAATTGATGCATATGTTATCATTGGTCTTATTACCATAGTGTAGATCCAAAATAGTACCTTGGGATTTTGACCCCATGTCCTGCTACAGAGCCTCCGACAGGTCCATAAAGACAGTCGTGCTTTGTTGGCTCTTTTCTTCAGGTGTTGGTTCCAGTTCAATTTAGAATCAAGGATAACACCCAAATATTTGGTTTCCGTAGAGAACCTGATTTGTTCACATCAGGGCATACTGTATCCATAGGGCATACTGTAGTCGGTCACAAAGTGTACTTACCACTTTGCCCCTTACAATTATTACTAGGTTATCAGCGTACCCTATGGATTCAAAACCATTCCTGGACAGGATTTGAAGTAGCTCATCGACTATCAGAGACCACAACATCCCGTCCAAGAGTAAACTTGATTCTACGGGGCCTCAGCATGGCCTGTATCCAGTCACCAATAGCTGGGTCCTATTCTATAGGTAGGTCTCTTGATAGAGTCATAAGATGTATTATTGAAGGCACCCTCTATATCTATAAAGCCCGGCAAGGCTACCTCTTTATGCTCACGTGTATATTCAATTATATTAACAGGGCTACGCAGGGCAGTTTCAGTCGATTTGCCTGCCTGATAGGCGTGTTGATCCTTGTGTAAGGGTTTATACATTGGGAACTTGTCCCTAATGTATATATTTAGTACTTTTTCCATCGTTTTGAGAAGGAACGAAGTAAGACTTATAGGGCGAAACGCTTTTGGACTGACGACCATTGCACATCCGGTCTTGGGGATATAAACGACATTATCCTCTGTCCATAAGGAGGTAATATCAAATGTACCAAATTTGTAATGCCAAACTGGCTTTAGAGATTCTGGTCAGAACCGGTATGGTTTCCGCTGCCCCGTATTGGAGCATCGCGGGAAAAATAGCAGACGGTATATGGCCAGGCGATTTATATGGCTTAAACGTGCTAATGGCCCATTCAAGGATACTGGGTTTGAATATGTCAGAGGCTAGGTTCCAAAGTCTACTAGACGGCCTTACAGCCCGTGGAGGCATTTGGATAGCCGATGTAACGTCTTCAAGAATTCTAGAATCTGGAAAGTGTGTTTGAAGTAATAACTCCAGAGTTTCTTTGCCAGATATTTTTGAACTGTCATCTGGCTATTTCAGTAAGCCAATTTAAGCAGCCCCCCCCCCCCCCTTTGAGGAGGATCTTAAGTCCCCGATGTTTTGACAGAATTTTTTCCACGACTCTCTTTCCGATTTTCATGTTTTGCGATTGTATTCGGCAAGGGACTCCCTATACTTAGTCCACTCCCCCGATAGTTTTGCTCTATTAAAGAGTTTTCTAGTCTGTCTCCTGAGTGAGAAAAGGTTCGACAATTTTACTGTTGCTAAAAAAATTATGTACAATGCGATCCAAGTGACTTATCGAAAATTCCATACAACCTCATCACTATCACTATCATTACTATCACTATCACTATCGAAATCGCCATCTAAGAAGCTATTATCATCTATGTCCATCGCTTCTACCATCTCAGGAATAGCAATAAGGAGGACCATCATTCAGTGCATTGAGTTCCAAAATAGCCCCTTCATCCCCCATCCCCAGCAGAGTCCGCTTCATTATCTGGCCATGGCTAAAAATACTGCATAAGGCTATTCTAGCTGTCGATATGTTGCTGCGATCCATCTTATTAATATTCTCACTCATACAAAAATATATTCGGCTAGTGATTACTGGGAAGTATACTTCCCACCTACATGATTAAACACAAAATAAAACTCAAGAAAAATGTATGTAAAATCATAATAATATTATATTACTCTTAAAACGACCTCTTCGTGGCGTAATGGGTAGTGTACCCGCTTTTGAAGAGGGAGGTTGCTGGTTCGAAACCAGGTGTCACCACAAATTATTATCTCAATAACAATAATCCAATTTGAAACCGCGTCACATCGGATGGTGACGTAAAATTGGCGGCTCCCTGTATAAGAATATAAGTATTCTTATACGGAGACTCCTTGTGAATTTGGGGGTATCATCAAAAACAATACACAATCCATTGCTATTAATATGTAATTGGTCAGCAGCAATGGATAAATGATCAAAATAAAGAAATAACAAATAATACGATTGAGCGCTAGAGTGACTACCTAGCCTCGTTAAATAATCGAAATAAGTCACCGAAACTTCCATATGGAAGCGCCTATACTCCCTCGAGGAGTGATGGTAAAAGATGATGACTCTTAAAACACTAACTCACCAATATATCTCACTATTTCTTATTAATCACTTTTTATTTAATAAATTTGCACAAACACTGAAAGTACATATGTATGTACCAATAAGGAAAAATTTCAGTAGAAAATCACGTTACGGAAAATAAATTCAAATAATAGCCTGCAATATCGATATTGCAAGGTAAAAAGTTATTCTAGCAAATTGAGGTAGAAGTGCAATGAACATAATTACAGTAAAAGCTATGTTAAGAGAGCAGGCGTTTTTGAATAATTTAGTTGGGATGATCCCTTAATTCATTGTTGAATTTCCCGTATACTGAAAAGCTGGTTAATAATGAAAATAATAGAAAACAAAACAGCTTTTTAATTTTCTTTTTAATTTGTTTTTAATAAATATTTGTTTTTTTTTATTTATTTTGTTCTTTTCGTTCGCCTATCGTAATATAATACACAACTTACAATATTTCAATTTTTATATCCTTTAAAGGTAGATAATTATTTTTTTTTATTTTTATTTATTTTATTTATTTTTCTGTAATAAATATTGAGCCACACCAGAGCTCAGATTAATTTATCTGAATTTATATAAATTTTCTTACTATTTTATAATTAATTTTAAATTATTTGTTAGAAAAATCTACATTTCATTGTTTTAAAAATCTAAAATAGGTGTCATAATTCAAATATAATAGTTTATGCATTTAATTTGTTTTTATTATTTATTTTTATTTATTTTATTTAATATGGTTTTACTTTGTTCTATAAATGATTATACATAATTTTATATTTATTTATTTATACGAATATGTATTTAATAATTATAGGTTTATATAGGATTTTTAATATACATTTTGGGTAGGTATTTATGTATGCATAAGGGTGTGTATATACTTAATCCTAGATTTTTAGTATTGCTCACTTGACTAATTTAACTTTAAAGAATTTTCAAAGCGGAAGGTTGGCGGTTTGATAATTCACCGCCTGCAGAAGTATTCTTTTTTTTTTATTACAATTTCTATAATATATATTTATTTAAATTTAAATTTGTAATGGAGGATTAAACTTAAATATTAAATTACGGTTTTTTTTAATAAGAGAAAACATATCACACATTTGCACCTAAAAATAGTTTAAGGTTTAGTTATTAAATTGATTCCAAATTTCATCATAATTGGATAATTACAGATGAATTATATGAAATACCGAACAGAGATAACGTACTGTGTGCCATAGCAACAGAATAAGTTGGACCAAAAGTTAGGATGTTAAGTTAATTTAGATTCGACCGGTTACTAACAGTACATTTGGAATAAGAATTGCAAATTATGAATTTAAATTTCTTTGGTGATATAATTAATTAATTTTATAAATAAATTACATATTATACAATATAAACATTGCGTAAATAGTAGGGGATGATATAGAAATGTTCGTTATAATACACCAATCTTAAATATTAGGGATTCTCTTAAAAGTTGTATCTATATAAAATACACACATGGCTAAAAGTGTATATTCTCGATGATCGTCTTATGGAAAGAATATATATTTTGCAAGAAATAGGTTTTATATATTGTGTGTTCGGTCTATACCACCCCTACAGCGTAGAGCGGCAATAAATTACGTCACGTATTATAATCAATCAACGTTGATGGTGGCGGTTGATAGTTTATCGTTTCACTTGATTGAGCATAAATTACATTATCACTTATCATATGTCACTGATCACTTGCATGAATTGACGTTTTATTTAATTCGTCCAGACCACTGCCATTAATTGTTTTATTATTTTGTACATCGAGACCGTTCACAATTTTTTCGATGCTCTTCAATTCGGACGGTGAATGGATTGTATCCAATTTGTTTGTCGGTCGAATGGGAGCGGTTGCTGTGACACCGGGTGACACAGATATCGGTCGTGTTGCCGTCGGTGAAATTGAAGTAGGTCGTGGTCGTGGACTACTGCTTAAACTGCGTGGCCCGCCCGAATTTGAGCCGGGCGTAACTGCATCGAATGCAGATCCAAATCCAGACGGTAAGCTGTACGGCGAAAATCGATGTCCCTTTAGTGAATTCAATGGGGACGTTGGTGTGTGGCCGGAATAATGACCGAATAAGGCAGGATGTTGAGCGGCTAATGCGAGTTGAGCATTGAATAGTAGGCCTGGATTGAAACCGGGATGATTCATTGCAGCCGCCGCTGCTGGATTATGTAGTAACGATAAGTGATGCGGTGGATACAATCCATGCGGGTATAAGTAAGGCAATAAATGTGGCGGGGGGTGTATTGGTGGTCCTACAGATATATTTGGTGAGGGATACGATGTACCGGCTGCCGTTCGTCCCTCTTTCGGACTACCGGATGTCGGTCGAAACGCACCAGTACTTCCACCTACACTTTCCGAACAACTTGAATCGCTACCGTCCCGTTCCGAATCGTCAATTTGTAAACGACGCCGTAGCGCTTCTTCGTTACCGTGGCTATCACCGGAAAAGTGATTAAACCATGCTAGAAATTTTAAGTTAGAAATTATCAATAACGAATTGTTAGTTATTGTTAATGCAATCAATCAATACCTGAATGAGGATTTCCATGCATTTGGGATAACGAATGGCCTAATGGTAATAGGGGACTCTGTGGTGGTCCAACGACATCCAATAATTTATCATCGTCGTCAACATCATTCCGGGACCGAGGATCTAAATGGCTTGGTGCCCTACTGCTCGTTACATGCGTTGGATTCAATTTATCCGAATCGGGTCCACCGCGTTGTGATAGTAACGCTTGCCTACAACAAAATTGTGAAAGAAAAAAACGGACAATTTTGATAATATGCCACTGAACAAATTTACAAATTTGGATAATCCCTCCCTCTGAAAGCATGAAATAAGATGATAATCTCAGTCCATCAGAAAAACCCATCAAACCCCCGAACAAGACACATTGATTGATTTTTCAATCAAATTCTGAGATTTTGTTTATCTTCCTGCTGATGTCATTTAACCGAAACGGGCAAAAAAAAATCTAACCAAACATTCAAATAGACATTGATTGAATTGTGTATGAAGGTTTGGGGCCAAATAATACCTTCATTATCTAGTTTTACTTCCAGTTAATGTCTTTATTAGACAAGTACACATGTAGTGTTTTCGGGGATTTTAATGCCCTACAACATGCAGTTTGAAACAATCCTATTCAATATTTTACATAAAATGATATCCCTCATTATTCATTGACTAAACACTTTACTACCGTTTTTTTTTGGCTTTCCAATGAAGGGTAGTTTTTATCCTTGTATTTTGTGGGGGTCAATATTACCACAACAGACATATTCACGATTTGACTGTTCATGAAAGGTTTTGGCCCTGAAGCTTCTTCGATTCTTAACCATTTCTAATGATGATATTTAAAAAAACAACAGATAGTACATCAGATGACTTAGAATTACAATAGGGATCAATTGGGATGATGTTTGATTAAGAATTAAGGTTTAGGTTATATCAATATCAATATGTACAATGTCTATTCCTTTTTTTTCCGTTCTTTGTTAGAAGGGAACTTTTTATTTGTGTAAGAAATCAAAATTAGGGAAACTTTTTTCCTTGGTGGTATCGATTTCAATTCAATATTTAATTTAATATTAAGAAATCGGATGGATTATCTATAGTGAGTTAGCAAGGCATTTATTAAGGTTAGTTAACAAAGTGAACACGAAATTCAGATATAATATTCTCCAAATTTCTAATTCATTAATTTTAAACAATTGATATCATTAATTTACATGTGAATGTACTAATATCAATTTCATAAAATTAATGATCACAATTTATTAAGTGGTTTTAGCATCCCCGAAAAAAAAGCATTCCATTTAACCCATGAATTGCTATTTATACCACAAATATTTCACCCATTTCAAAATATTGCGATTTATGTAGTTAACCCTTTTTTTGTTGGTAAGAGAATAATAGTATGAGATTTGGTATGCAGGAGGATGCAGCATTTATATGGTCCGCGGTGGCAATCAACCCTATTCGTTAACAATTTGTAAAATACTTCTATATATTAATAGTACGGTCATGCTCAGCACGCTTTTACCCATTACATTGTTGATATGTGTGACAAATTTTCATTACTTATACGTTTTTTTCTTTTTTAAATTCTTATTATGTTACAGTGAATATAAGGGTTAACGGATTGCCATTGTACATTGCGAATTCTCTAGAAAATCTACAGTAAAGCCTAATAAACAACGGCGTGCGGTTCATATTTGGATGACCCCTTAACAAAATGTTACAGCTTTTATCATATTCGTTTGCTTTATCATCACTCAGCGTTATTACTAGAGCGCAGGCTGAATATTTTCTTCGGCCGGAATAAAAATGTAAAAACGCACACAGTTGATCTGAGAGTTAGGTAAAAATACAAAAATTAAATATTTCGGAAAAGTTGAAATTTATCTAAGATAAATTAAATATTCGTAAAGGTTCGCTCCGAGAAATTTGAATATCGGACATAGAGACATTTGATCCGGATTTCCCAATAATTTTCTTTGGATCCAGACAAATCTAATAACACAGAAAGTTTATAAATTAGTTTAGAAAAAATACAAAAGTCGAAACTAAACTTTTCTTACAAAAGCTCTTCCCTAACTTAAAAGCTCCCAGGAAGCTTCTTTTTCCGAACCTTATTTTTTACGTTTTAAAATCTATTTTCTGTCTAGATAACGGTCCTTTAACGAAATTAAAACTTTTTCCAGAACAAAGCTTTCAAAATCTCGAATGCTCATTGAAAGCTTCAAATTATAAATAATATATTATTTGGAATCTGATTTTCATTCGATTCATTAAATTTAAATAAAATATAAAATTTTCGGTAAGAGCTTTCTCAGCATTGTTAGTTCAACGAAAGCTTTAAGTTCCGAACTTAATTTTTTACGTTTTGAAATCTATTTTCTATCCAGATTCACGAAATTTCAAATTTTTCCCAAAAAAATTTTCCAAAAATCTCAAAAGCTTATTGAAATCATATATTTATCCAAATTTATTTATTTTATGCCGATAAATGAATTTTTTAAGAAAGGGCAAACAAGAATTAAGGATACCATCATGTTAATTTGCCTTCAATTCAATTCAACTCAATTCAACTCAACAATAAGCTTTTGTAGTGATTTTAATTTTCCACAGAGCTTTTTATCGAATGTTCCCGATTTTATCTATCGGGAGATAAAATAGATTTAAAAAATGAATAAAATAATATTTGAATTAAACGCTTTTGGATGAGTTTTTGGAACTTTCCTCAAGGTTTTTCAGAAAATTTCCAATTTCACTGATTTTAAATTGTTAGAATGGAAAATAAATTTCACAGCTTATAAACTCTTATCCGATACGATACCTCCACGTCTTAGAAAACCAAACTTCAAAGACCACATATCTACTACCAATGTAGCGCGTCGCCTTCCCCCTCAAAAATCAAGGTAAAGCCAATGAAATAATTAGTAAAATAGTTCAAAGTTATTAAATAAAATTATTTGAGTTAGGAATTTCCAGCCATAAAAATTGGTTATAATTTGGTTGATATTTCAGGTACGCACGCCATTGCTAATAATGTCGTTAGCTGCGGTCCTGTCGGGCAAATTTCATCGGTCCGCAATCACAAATTGAAAAATCATAAGTAGTTTATCTGTGAGGGCAAGTAAAAATTCTAGAGCAAGTACGCGATTCCGAATAGTTTTAATGCAGTTAACATTTTTATTATAGATTTAACATTACATTTAAATAATTTGAATTTGTTGTTTCAAGGAAAAAGTCAGCTTATACATGACGTATGGAGATATATCCTCACACTTGAAACTTAACTACAATTGTGGGAATTTAGCGTCAATTTAGCCCAGCTTTAACCTATTAAATACACACGTAGCAAATATTTGCCGAAAAAATAGGAAATATTTGGGAAGTGTAAACGGTAGATATTTTCTTAAAAAATTTGCTCTAAATTACTTGTTCGTCAAAAATTTAATTTCATTATTTTAGACGGTTGCACAGATGGTATTCGAGATACTGAGATTAAGATCATTGCTTGGAGGTGTTCATGTTGCCTATAAATCAAATTATCTTCTGTATTCATTTCATTTTTATAATTTTTAATCAAACGTCAACAAAATATTGGGCAAATAAAATATCTATTTGCAGCTCTTTTCTCGACCATTATTTGCCCCCGTGTGAACTATAGGAGCAAATATATTTGCTATGAATGTGGCAAATATTTCCTAAACAAATTTGGAGCAACTTTCCCGATTTCTATATTATATTACAGAACTTAGGAGCTACATCCTCCTTCCGTTTCGCTAATATTCGTCAGTCGTAAACGATTTTAAGCTTTTCGGTAGTACTTTCAATATGAAATAAAATGCCGTATCAAAAAAATATCCAGATGGAATTGATTCAAGCAATATGATCTGTCAACATCCTAATTTCAAGCAGGTATATTTCTAATAGAATTTTATAAAAAATATCTTTTTGAAACTAAAATTTATGACGACTTAACAAATCATGTAAAACAAATCTCCTTTTAAAAATGATGTCTACCAAACACGAATTGAGGACCAAAATTACTGATGCTCAATTAGAACATTTAACATTGCAGTTATTTTTACCATTATTTATGAATTTTATAGAATAGATAAATGTAAACCGATATCGGTTAACGATTAATACTGTTCGACTTCTTATTATTCGAAAAAATGAAATATTCGAACATCGAATACATAACATTAAAAAATTCGAGAATATTTGATAAAAAAAACGCAATTTTAAAAAATTTTATAATTAAAAATATTCAAAATTTTAAAGTATTTCCGGTTGAATAATAAGGAACAATTAAAGGTTAAAACATTCAAGTGAAGTAGTATTAGTATTAGAATATTTCCTGTTTTATAAGATATGAGTAATGTCATTAAAGTTCATATCTTTGTTCATTCATTCTCTTCTTTATTTCAAGCAATAGCTTTCTACCTACAGGACTAGTAGTTCGGACTAGTAATTTAGTCGAGTGGCCAGTAATTTAGTAACTAAACGTGTGTGAATTGAATTCTTTACTCACCCAAAATATAGAATAAATGGATTGACTCGACTAAATCACGTACTAAATTGCTCGAGCCACTCGATGGAATTACTATCAACTAATGAGCAACTCGGAGAAAATAGTCTTCTCGAAGAATTTCAAAAGCTGTTGTATTATTTATGGTTTTCAGGTGCTCGACCTCCGTTTCCCACTGCACCCGCGATGGTGGTGGTATACGTTGTATTAATTAAATGTTAGATTTTTTGATCCCATTGAACTAATAAAAATTCCTAACCATTCTAACTTACGCATGCTCTTATGAGACGAGATATCCAATTTTTTGCTCAATTCCTTTAACAGCATCTTCAACTGGTACGACAATATTGACCAAATTTTGTACAACTAAAATAAAATACATAGGCAATGTACGTATCGTCAACATAATCAGAATCAGAATTAAATATCCATGGGCAAATGGAAAACAATTTGTTTCATTTTCTTCGTCAAAATTCAGTTTAATATCAGAAAATAAATTCTCTGGAAAACTTAAAGGAAAAATGGGTGAAAAGTCTGGACATTAACCAGATGAAATTCATGAATATCTGAAAAAAATGCCGGTAAAAATTGGAAAAAGTTAGGAACAGTGAGAAAAATATAGAAAACCTAATACAAAATTTGCCAAAATTTCAATGTGGAAATTGTCAATAAAATTTGAAAAAATTCGAAAATTTTAAAATAGTCGGGTAAGGACGGAGAAAGTCGGAAAATTAAGTAAATTGTAGAGATATTGGAAAAGTTTGTTAAATGGTGCATAAAACACGGCAACTTTCGCAATTAGGAAACGTCTGGGAAATCCGAGGTATATTGGGAACAATGCGGAGAGTTGCAGAAAAGCTAATAAAAGTCGGAAAAGTAAAAATTTAGAAATTAGTTCGGTAAAGTTGGAGAAATGTTGAAAATGTGTAGAAGCAAGTAAAAAATAAGTTCCGACTGTTGGTCATAAACGAAAAATATCAGAAATTGTCGAAAAGGACCGAATACATTAGGGAAAAGACACTAAAGATTTGAAAAGGTCAGGAAATGTCTGAAAATGTGAGAAAATTTTGTAAACAGTCAGTAAAATGATTGGAGTACGGAAATTGTATCACGAATCTCAGTAAAAGATCGAAGAAAAATCATGATCGCAAAAAGTTGTGAATATGTCAGGGAAGTTGGATAAAATAGGTTCAAATTGGAACATGTAATTAACAGTTGAAAGTAAGATTTAAAAAGGAATTATTAAAACTACTGTTTCATTTTTAACTTTGTTCATACATTTATTTAATATACATAACAATTTTAAAATGAGGTGCAAATTATCTTCATCTTACTGTACTATACTCTAATCATACGACAATTTTTTAACTTGCAAGTTCTATTCATTGTTTGTCGAATGCCGACTTTATTATTTCTATTTTATCGTCTTTCGGATAGCCTCAAGGTATATTCTTTTTACGAGAAATCCCATGGTAAAAAATATTCGCTCATCATAGGTTTCGAATAAAAAAAAATATTAAATAATTTTTCAGCGAAAATATGCGATTGTGACAATAGTCAAATGTGTGAATTGATTTCCGTTTTATTTATTTTTTTTTAATTTTTCTTTTTTTTTTCTATCAATAATGGAAAAGCCAAGTGATGGGGACGGTGAATTTTTTGTCGAAAGGAAAGGGTTTTTAGCAGGCTTATTATTGTAAGGTTTCTTTGATATTATGTTTGAAAAAATGTGCGATATATTTTTGTATAATATAACAACACTTCATTATAGTAATTTTCTCGCGCTTTAAATTTCTATGTTGGTGCTGCTTACGTTGTTTGGAGGGCATTTTAGCACTTTTAAATAGGCCAAACAATTAAACTAATGACTTGAAACTTGATTCAGGAAATGAGTTTTATTGTCGCAAAATAATATTAAATGAAAGGAAATCCAGAACGTCAGAAAATAAACGTTCTACTAAATACTCTAATTATAAACTAACGAAATTTAGTGTTATACCTCTACATATGGTATATATTACACAATTAGTCGTTTAGAATCACAAATAACTCTTATTTCATTAAATAAAATTTTCTGTAATATCTGATCAATGGTTTTTTAAGCAGCCATTCAGACATGCCGATATCTGATAAATAAAAGTTTTTTTTTTTGTTTTACGGAAAGTTAATTACTAGAATGTCTTAATAGCTAATAAATGTGCATTAAAAAACTATTATTAGATTGTAAATGGATCAATAAAATTCCATGAATTTATTAGAGATCGGCACTTAAAATTAAAAATTAAGTAATTTCTGTAGCGGTATTTGAAATTATAATTCAATCCAAACGATTTTTTTTTTACAGCCCAATGTGTGTAAAATTACTTCGTATTATACGTTACACACCTAATAGTTTATTATTAAGGTGACCAGATTGCAATCGTTTTTGAAAAATCTTTACACAAAACTTTCATATCATTTCAAGGAATTACTATTTGGATGAAAAACGACCCTGGAGATATCTTTCATTATTCAGTACGATGGTGAACTTAATATTTATACATTGAACAACACCAAGAATTAGAAGCGCATTTAGAAATGCTGGAAAAAAACTGCATAGTAAAATTAATAATTTAAACAGAAAAAAGTGAAAAAATGTCATTTAACTTGTTTTCTGAATGAAGCAATAAAGAAGACAAATACCAATTGCGAATAACAATTGCGATTGAAATGTATGCTTGGCTATGGTAGTGGATGGCATTAATCGATTTATCCGCCACATAAAATACAAAAAAAAAATTCTGGTACCTATACAAGTATAGGGTACAGCGGGGTAAGAAGCGACGTTAAATACTATGCTTTAAACTTCGCTCTTAGTATTCGATAATTTTACTGTATTTTATTAATTTTCAAAAATAGTTACAAAAGATGCTATATATCGTCGTGCAAGTTGTAAATTAAAGCGAACCGATAAAATTATGGAATCCCCACTTGGTTCCAAAACCAGGACTCGCTCTCAAATGAACAAGAACTTGAATTGATTAACTATATCCTTATAATGAAAAATTCTCTCTCTTAAGTTAAGACAGGGGGCCCCCTCCCAACTATCGAAGAGGTTACTCAAAATTCTTTGACATAGTTGGGACACATCCAGCTTTACGAATGCCGAGTGATAAAACTCTAACGGCATTTCAATTTCAAAAATGTTTCAAAATACGAATCGCAAGCCGTTCGGTATGTAGCATATAATCTGGTATACAGATGTGTCTAAGACAAACGAAGGTGTCGGTGTCGGAATATTTGGTAAAAAACCAAAAAAACCGGTTCGCCAGAAATCTCGGGCAACATGCCACTGTATTCCAAGCCGAAGTCTACGCTATAGAATTCCGTATACGAGAAAGCATCAGTAGGGGATACAAGAACAAAACGATTTTAGTTTTCTCTGACAGCAAGGCAGCTCTAAAGGCACTGGTGTCCTACCAAATCCATTCTAAACTGGTACAAAACTGCCTTAATGTCCTAGACGACCTAAGTCAACTCAACAAGGTTGAATTTATTTGTGTCCCGGGGTATACAGGAATTGAAGGCAACGAAAAAGCCGATCTTCTAGCCAAGTTAGGAGCGGGATTAGCTTTCCATGGGCCAGAGCCATTCTGTGGAATATTAAAATGCACGGCAAGCATAATGATATCAGAATGGGCCGGAAATAGGAAAAAATTGTGCTGGGAGCAATCACCAGGACAAACCCATGCAAAACCGTTTATTGTCACGCACTCTATCAATAGAACGAATGAGTAAGGGAGATTGGGGAGAAGTGGGACACGTTTTTAATTTGGTTCAAAACTTGCTTAAAAATTTATATTTTTTCAAATTTAAAAGATGGATGCCATAGTACGTTTACTAACGTAAAATTTGGCTTCCTTAGTTTTTTTAAAAACCTGACGGCTGAAACATTTTAGTCTGTTTTTCTAAAACTCGTTATTCGTCGTTATTAGTCGAAATTATTCTGTTAGTTTAGGTTGGTAGTGTATTAAAAAAATCAAATTATTGGTGCTGTGAATTAATTCGTAGCGTTTTTTTCAAAAAACTAAAACTTTAGTGTGGAAAAGTGGTTATACATATAATAGATTCCGCGGTGAAAAAAACTAGTTTATCCTTCATTGCGCGGCTCAAAGGCATCAATTGTGTGCTGTAGCCAGCTTATGTGATTGACTTGTTAGTTTGGATTTCATCGCCAGTTGAAATAGAGTCATTCCAGGTCAAATCAACACAATTTTATGCTAAAATTTACCTCACCATCTCAGATTTACATGAAATTTACATTTACATAGGTATGCCATTCATATAGACTTGCAAAAATACCAAATTTCATCGAGATATGTCAAGTCGTTTTTTTAATACAGCTCTTTACATAGCTGTATAAGTTGTAAGAAATTTGACAAAAATTGCAAAGTCACATTTTTAAATTGCACTAGGAGGTCTCCTAATTGAGTTATAGAGCTGCGTGA